>CAAKHF010012793.1:74016-85333 GCA_901007745.1 Hippocampus kuda
GGGGGGGGGGGGGGGGGGGGGGGGGGGGGGGCAACGTGGCCGTCGACCTTTCGAGATCATGGCTGCGCTTTAATGGAGCCTCAGCCCACTACCGCCTGGCTGTCAGTCACCGGCCCCCGCCTCGTAACCACCAGCTACATCAAACCCTCCCGGGGGATTTCGCAGGCCCGTACGCGACACTCGAGCCGCCCTAACAACCACACAGGTGATCACAATGGAGGCCGTCTCACGCCGCCCAAATGAGCCTCTCAACAAGCCGAGCAATTTGGGCGCATAATGACGGCCCATGGCAACATTATCTTACCATGACATAGTGGCGTTGCATCTCCGTCTTCTCATTGGCCAGCTTGTCATACTCCACCTTAAGACTAAAATAGGAGAGCAGGTGTCAATTACAGACGCTCTGTCACTTGCATAACTCACTTAACCACTTGGCAGCGGATTACAGGGCATTTCCATTCCGCGTGCAACCAAATATTAGCCTTCACCTGGCAATGTAGCGCAAGAGAGTGAGCGCTGACATCTTTTGTCAACACTACCTGTGATACTGGGCTTGGAGGAACTGGAACTCATCTTTAATTCGGTCACACGACTCTGCTACAGTGAATTTGAAGCCAGGCTGGCCAGGCTGGTGAGGAGCCTGAAAAACAGTCACGAGTTTTGAGCATTACTTTTTGCACGAGCCACCCCAAAATGGCCCCCGTCATGACTTGATCACATTGGGATTGTTACCAACACAATGAATGGGCAAAAAAAAAAAACTACTGCATGAATCAAACATGTCGCCTTGAAATATAACCTTTGAGATACTCAATGAGGTGCAAGGGGGTGTGGAGTACAGCTCAGTCAGGAACCATGTCAACACCACAAAAAAAAAAAAAAGTCAAAAATGCAACGCACAGAGGTGGAAGTGCCTCTTACCGGATGTCGGCCTTGTGGATACATCTTGAAATCGACCCTTTGTTTATTTCTGCAGGTCCTTTGGCAAAATGGTTGAAAAGAGCAGGCGGCCGAGGGGCTTGTTGTCGGCGGAGAGGGATGGGGGAGGGGGTGGAGGGGTGAATAGCCTGTGTTGGGAGAACGACGCGGTTTAATCACCAGGGGTACAATCAAACGCACTTTTGTTTGCAACTAATAATCCCTGTGAGACTAATGCAATCAGTAAGTGGAAGCCAAAGAAACAGCAGCGCCTCGAGGGTGACCTTATTCGGTCGCGGCACAAACACACGCACACACAAAACAGATTCTCGCTTGAAAAAAAACACACACAACGGAAAAAAAGGGAGTAGACACTTTTACGCAGGTGGTGTACGAATGACGGCGGTTTATGGTTGAAAGTGTGAATAAAAAAAAAAAGAAGAGAACACTAGCGAGCAGAATCAAGCAACGGCAGTCTTCCCTCCGAGCGCGCGTCGATCAAGCCCCCTAAAATGTCACGTGAAAACCGAGAAAATGGGACCCGTCGCTCGTTTTTACACGTACCCCTCACCGAGGAAGAGACAGCAGGCTACAATCCACTCGTTTAATCCGTCCGAAAGACAGCGTGGCGGAGCATCCCGTCTCCGGAGCGCACCCGGCCACACCGTGGGGAGCAGCGGGCTAAAAAGAAGACGGCGATGCGGTCGGAGCTCCAACAAAAGTACTTTTCTCCTCGTCAAGCCTCCACCGCGAACCTCCCAGGAATTTGGCCGTCGTAATCCCCGAAAGAGCGGCGAAAATACGACTCCAAAACGGCTCCTTCCGCGTTCAAAACAAAAAAAAAGAAGGAAAGGAGATTCTTTAAAAGCGTAACATGGTGCTCTCCACCATCTCGCGTTTCCCCCTCAGTTGTCTAGTTTAGCCCGGTTGCCACACACAGGCAGCGGGGCTGAACTACCGTGAAAGCACCTATCTGTCCAATCGGATTACTCGCCAAGACCACGACCACATCTGCCTATCGGAGTGCGGCGGGCCCACGTGGGGTAGAGGCAGCACATCGATGACGTCACCGCACGTAGACGTTCGCCCCGCCCCTGGCTGCTCCGCGCGCACGCACACGCGCGCGCACACACACGCGCACACACGCACACACACGCACGCACACAACAGCCATTCAAATTGGACTAAGACTGCACATATTGCGCGTCCTCATTAGCGCGCTGGTTTGCCGCCCAAATCAAAGTTTTCTTGGGTGAGACCAACACCGGCGGGAGAGGGGTGCGAGAGATACGCGCGCATTTTTAATTCGACGCCTATCTCCGCGGACGCCAAATGAACTTGTCTGCGTGCGAGACGCTGATGCGACGTGACACGGTTTGCTGCCACATAGGTGAAGTAAAAGCCTCGAATCAGACGCTTTGCTCCCCCCGCTGCTCACCACGAAACCGTGAAGGACACGTTAATGACCAATCGATCCACGATCAAATTCAAGCGTCGGAGACTTTTATTTTTTTTTATTTATTTATATATATATATATACACATACATACATACATACATACATACATAGATACATACATACATAGACACACACACACACTGTGACGGTTCGTTCATACGACACATCTCGGACGCCCTCTGAGCTAATTTAGGCTGCTAGCCGCGCCGCAGCGTAGAGGACAGCCGATTGCCTTTGTCTGATATTAACATCAGCCATGTCGGAGCCTTGTTTTTGAAGCTCCAACTCTGCCCCACGTGGGTTGCCTCTGTGGCTTTAAGTCGTCTCGTCCAATGGCGACGCGGCGCACTTACTCGCCGGCTTCCGATTGGTCCGCTCTCGCGGAGCCTGTCAGTCACGCGGCGGCGTTGTCAATCAATACCACGCGGGGTCAAGCGCTGACAAATGCCTGTGCTCCTCGGTCCTCTGCCTGTGAATAGAGGCTGCAATAGCTGCTTAATTAGCTTCGAATGGCTTTTCTCTCCTGTTCAAACAATCTGTTACCACCACGTGGTAATGAGAGCCAGTGTTAAACAAAAGAGGAAAAGGAAGCGGTTGTAACATTACAACCTGTAGTTTTCCCTAAGCGCGGGCAAAGTGACTCGAATATTTCAGCTTTTAGCATAATGCTAATCAAGCTAGCTTGCGCTCACACGCGGCACAACGTCATGCCGGATGGATTTTTGGACACCAACACGAGTATTTGTCATGTTGCTGTGGAATCATGCGCCATAGTGCCCGACATAGCGAGTTCGGCATTTTGTAGCGCTTTTTAAATGTGTGGCGAGTATCCAAGTGCCCTCAGTGTATCGCAAAATGCACTTGCAATTATAGTGACGACCAACTGCTGGTCGCTACCAAAGCAATATACCCCATGATGCATTGCACAGACAGAGGTTTTTGTTTTAATTTTCATTCATCTTGAATATAAGCAGAACACGTTGCAACAACGAAACACACTCAATAAAACATGTTATTTCATTTCCATAAGGTTAAACCAGCTGACTTTAACTATGCAACAGCAGTGACATCAAGCAAGAAAAAAAACACGTTTTCAATTGTCTGATGAGTGAAGGAAATACTCCACGAAAAAAAAATTCGAGAGTGAGGGGTGACTGAATGGTTTCAAACACTGCTGCAGCGTCATGCACGGCGGACACATATCAACTTTTAAACTTGTGCAGTTAACAGGGAATTCAGGACAATGTTAAATGCTAGCTCTACTTTATTATGGCTCTATTTCCTCAGTTGAGTGATGTTCTGCCAGGCCTAAAGTGTGAAAGCATGCCATGTTTGTACAGTAGCCTGTTGGCAATGCAAAGGTCATTGTGTCATGTTAAGCTCTGAGCGCAGCAGTGGTCTACTTGTCATTCTTGTCAGCCACCTTGAGGAAGCGGGATAGCTGTGTTTTTTTGGCTTTTTTTTTTTTTTTTACTCTCTCTCTCTTCCATCCCCCCTCCTCTTCCTAAAAGTAAGGACTGTGTGAGAAACTCAAGCACACACAAGAGCCTAATCTGAGCCAGGCAACCCCCCTTGCTGTGCAATAGAGAGCACTTGGATTAAAGGCAACAAAGGCTCGGCCAAACCCCAGATAGAGGGAGAAGGGGGGTTGGGGGGCGTCCACCCTGTGAGACCCCAGCACTGTTTATTTACACGGAAACCCCAGCCTGACTGGAACTCCCAGCCCTCGGCATTACACACTGGCCTATTTGCAGAGGTGGCTCAAATTCTTGACAGAGCAGTGATTGTTCTCGCTGCTGCTGCCAACCGGCTCGCTTTCTGTGCAACGCTAACACAAAACAAACACTCGCTACCACGGAACAATTAGCGGGAGATCATAGCGGTGTTCAAACGTTTCACTTTTATGACCCTTACGACGTCATGTTTGTTAGTGCAACTGCAAGGTTTTTAAGGGCGGTAAACCTGGCAGAAAAAAACCCCAGTTGTGTTGGACAACAGCGTTTAAACATTTACACGCATGATTGTTCGATGTTTTGAATCCAAGAGACCTCACACATGACAAGAAAAAATCAGCAGGTGTGATTTTAGTGGTCTGCTGTGTACTGTGGATAGACAACTGCATGAAGCTATATCTCCACAGACAAGGATGAATGTTTCTTAACATCGCCATCTACTGGCCTGGCATGTGTATTCTAGAATTGTCTCGCATTTGCGGACCTCTGCGTGAACAGGGATTGTTTTCACAACAATGGCCATATGTGAAAATTTTTGCATTTTGATTAAATCCTCACTTGGCAGCCACAATGCTAGCACGACAAGTTCATGATGGGGTACAGTAATCCCTCGTTTATCGCGGTTAATGGGGACCAAAACCACCCGCGATAAACGAAAATCCGCGAAGTAGCGTCCAATTAACATAAACAGGTAAAAAAAAAAAAAATATATATATATATATATATATATATATATTCTCGCGGACCGTTTGCGGACTTTAAAAAAAAAAATATATATATATATATATATATATATTTTTTTTTTTTAAAGTCCGCAAACGGTCCGCGAGAAGCTGCAAAACAACAGCAAGTCACATAGAGCAACATATACAGTACTGTACTCCATGTATATGTTAAAAAAAATGTATTGTACTGTACTGTATTTCCAAAAACGAAATGTTACCGGGTTTGATGTTGTATTCATGGCAATCAATTAAAACATAAGAACCGATCAATTTGCCCAATGCCCTGATGGGAACGGTCACGTCGGCACCAATGGTTCATATGCGGTCATTCACGCCTCAAACAACACACCACCATTCCATGAAGTAGCAAGCTTCTCGATTGCTGCTTTTTAACTTTTATTGCTAACAGGATTAACATAAAGTGGTGGAAACTTTAATCGTCTCTTTTGCAAGAGCCTCTGTGAGCAGTGATGCGCGTCATCCTGTGATTGATTCGTTCTAGTCACGCTGTAATCGGTTAAGAAATTTAAAAAATTATATTAGCTGCAAAAGATGGGCCAGATAGGGATGAATTTCTCCCAAAAATCATTTTAAAAAAATATTCAACATCTAACGTATATGTATGACAAAAGGTGTTTGTTGTTGATCACTGCAAACTCCATCCATCCATTTTTCCTTATCCTCACAAGTGTGTGCTTGGTGCCTATCCCAGCTGTCATCGCGCAGTAGGCTGGGGACACCCTGAACCGGTTGCCAGCCAATCGCAGGGCACACAGAGACAAACAACGATTCACGCTCACACGCACACCTAGGGATAATTTGGAGTGTTCCATTAAGCTGCTATGCATGTTTTTTTGGGAATGTGGGAGGAAACCGGAGTACCTGGAGAAAACCCACGCAGGCATAGGGAGAACATGCAAACTCCACACAGGAAGGCCAGAGCCGGAATCGAATCTTGCACCCCTGCACTGTCAGGCGGACGGGCTGACCAGTCGAACACCGTGCCGCCCACTGTAAATTCCACCTTGAAAAGATGCACGCATTAAAAACAGCTGCAGTATCAAAACAAAACTTTTTGTTTTAAATCATATTTTAAGAATAACAGTATATTTTAACAAATAGAAATACACACACATGCACATTAAAAAGTGCCACCTCCGGGTCTGGCATACGTATTCCAGCATTTTCAAAAGTTTTTGGAAATTAGCATGAAGTGAAATGGTCTTCCTTGATGAACCCTTTGTGCACGTTCTTTTTCGCAAAGCAGAAAATGTCGTTGTTGCTGCACAGCCACAGGCTCGCTGTTTACAGGGAGAAGCACACTCTCAAACTAACGCGCGTTTCGGTATCGACGCGTCGTTCACCGCGAAGAGGCTGCAGTTCACTACCGCACAAGAACATTCCATTCCGGCAAGTGTGTCGTGTCAAGATGAATTGCCCCCCCACTGTATTATCAAGGTGACTCATAAACCAGTGATCGATGAGTACTGGATAAAAAGTTCCCATCAGACCACAAAAACGCAAACACAAACACAGAGCCCTGAAGTTTATTTGATTGTGTGTTGACACAAGCAACACAAAAATTTAGCCTGACAATGAGCATACGTGTTTCAAAAAACAAAAATATTGTTTGCACAAGTGAGATAAGATTAGCTTTGCATTTATCTTAGTCAGATAATAAAAGAATAAAATTACCCGCGCTGCGTGCGGAGTTATGCAAATGTCATCTGAGAATTTTAATGCGAATTCTGTCACATTTGTCTTGCAACGTCTCATTAATGAAGGAGCGGGGCGAAAAAAAAGAGAGCGCAAACAACACCTGGGTACGCGTTGACGTGATAATGTGATGAGAATGCCGTTAATGAAGGCGCCGGTTGCAACGCTAAAGCGCACACGCGCGCCTTACGGACGGATGTAAGTCGCAATGACGCCGTTTCTTTAATGCCGCAATCCACTTTCTGGTAATGCTGTGCATTTTATGGAGTTCAAAGCGGAAACTAAATGGGAATAATACTGAGATAAATGTGAATGTCTTGAGATTGACAAATCTGTTTTTTACAGGGCTGATGAACTGATATTTGGAGCTGATTTTGCTTTGCACTAAAAGGGAAAATATCGTTCTGAATGTAAACACAGTCCAACACTTCAATCTGTTTCAATGCCTTGATGAATGTTTATTAAGCAGCTGTATTTTCGTGGGCAGGCATGCAGGCGCTTAGGGTAAAAACTGGCACATCTTCTTTTTCGTGCGAGGTCAATTCTAGTTTACAGTGTTTGGGAATTTGGCAGACAGTGTTGCGCCATGCTGGGCGTTCCAGCAGACCGAGAGTGTTTTCTTTTACTCCGCTCCGGCGTACCTGAGACTTTAGTGACAGAAAGAGGACCAGAATTTAGACCAGCAAAAAGCAGGTCTAACTTGTGGCTCAGGTGGCGCAACACGATTAACACGATTATGGTGGACTGAAACGAGGTGCAAGCAGACTGATTGTGAGCTCCACATAAATATAACATCATGGGACATTTATCATGATTGTCTTGAGTGTAATTTTAAAACGGATCCAAAAACAAACAAAAAAAGTTACTTTTTTTTGTTATTTCTCCAAAATAGACAAAAAATTTAACTTAAAACTATCACATGTAAAAATGTCTCAAATCTGACTAAATCTAAGAAGCATTTTCATCCGCAAGGCTTTTCTCCATTGCGAGACTAATAAAGGTTTTCTTATCTTTTCTTATCTTATCTTAAAACTAAGATGGCTGCCATCAATAATCCTGCCTGTGAACCAACTTAGGATACGCCATCTCGAAAATGGATAAATGGACGTTGCTCACTATTATTCTTGTTGTCCACAGGATTTCAAACACGGGAAGAGGAAGGGTGACACTTTAATTTGTCTGCCAGCAGCCCACCAAAGTGATTCACTCATTGCATTAGTGTAGCTACTTCACAGACAGTCTGTCTTTGCTTCCTTCTTGACGTAACGCGCAATTTGAGACACAAACACCTCCGAATGATTCAACACTAAGCACATCAGAGGTTCAAGCGGTACCAGTTGACTAAGCCCATCTTGAGCTGATTTGGTTACTTAAATCCAGTTTGCTAAACGGTTGATGTGATTATAAAGATTCTTTGGGCCTAAATTCAGTCATGGTTCATGATTCCATTCACATGGCATGGGAATGACTTCACATGATCGTCTGCCCGCCTTATCAAGGTAATGAGCGCATGCTGGAAAAATGTAATTAGGTCTGAGGTCAGAGCGTGTGAAATGTTAGCCAACGAGCGTCTGGTGAGGATGTACACTGTCGTCGCTCACAACTGACCTGCTACGAACTCGATGAGACGGTGCTTCTTCTGCCTCACTCACACTGCCTGGCACATCCATCAAATCGCTGTTTGACGCGAGGGATACGTTTCCGACCCACCGGCGATCTCCGGTATACAGGGACCATATGAGAAAAGAAAAGTTTTACTGCTCTCGCACAACATTTAAACACATTGAAATGTTTTAAAACACACGAAAAAAAAATGTAATTCCTCTGCGCCTACTCCATGTCAAGAGATGGGTTCACGTGCTTGATTCAAGCTGTTTATTTGTCACGGTCAGTTGAAGTTTACTGTACTGTAAAACTGCCCAATAAATCAAAAATTAATGTAACAATATATTTAAACACCAAAAATTGTTGCCAAACCACATAATTTTGTCTTGCAAAGCTGCACTTGCTTAACGTTAAAATATACCGCAAATACCTTGGCATAGCTCATTCGTTTTCAACCTTTTCACACCAAGTACCACTTAAAAAAAAACATTTACAGCAGCTCCCAAAGTCCCACCATCATGACCAACATAAAACCACAGTAACTTAGTGCAGGGACGTGGTGGCCATTGTTAATTTCGGGAGTTTCCCAAGCATCCGGTCCACTTCTGGGCCAGTCGACATCCCCCACCCTCCCGCCCCCATGTATCAGGGTTTAACTGTGTGGTGTAGTAGCTTGCCTTCTCTCAAGTCCTCCGGGACCTGCTGACTAACAGGCGCAAGGAGAAAATGATCCCCTCATCAGGAGCCAGCATGGTGGCCTTCACTGGAGGGCTATTTCAGTTCATTATTGAGTTGAAAAACAGAGGCCTGGCGTGCGGATGCGGAAAAGAGTGAGTAGAGAAGTATAATAGAGAGCTGAGGAAGTTGTCAGTACAAAGTCTGACAGAAGATCAGAGAGCTCGGAGAGCTGGAACTTGTGCTCGTGGGCCCGCCGGAGCACAACCCGGCGCTCCATTGGGATGATGAGCTCAGCCGGGCGGGACACAAGCGGCACACCTTTTTTCACTTAACGCACAACACAATGCATACGTCAGCGATGCAGCAAAACACCTTTGCTTTAAATTCTACATTTGGCCTTTAAAGTAATCACAGACGGTATAGCTTCCATCACGTGAAACATATGATGGGAAACTCTACAGGCGTAACTGACTAACAATTAGCATGTGGGTGGTGGTGTTGTTATCCTTTAAGCAACGGATATCTGAAGACAATCAGTGCAGCAGCACATATAAAGAGAAAATATGACAATACTCACAGGAATGTATTTTTTATCCACTGTGAAGAATGACTAATATGACTGCCGTACCGAGAGGCTGAGAGATGAGCTGCATCTCAAGAACATAATTTAATGTCTTTCATTATTTTTGTTATTTTGACTTCAAAATGGCGCCGCGTGAGTGGCTGCCTTTCCAGCAGCTCCTATATTTTGTTGTTCTACTTCTTCCTTTCATAACTTTGCTGCTGTGAATTAGGAATTTCTCCATTGCGAGACTAATAAAGGTTTTCTTATTCTTATTCTTATTATTCCTTTACTGCCCTCTGGTGGCCAATGTGTACACAGCAGAATGAGAAGCACAATATGCATTGAAGGAGAAAGGGACAAAAACAGTTGAGTTCTTTTTAACTCCTTTTAATGATGTCATTACTCTATGTAGAATGTTTTTGTTTTTTTTGTCATTAAAAATATATTTAAAACGTTGTTTTGGGGGAGGCTTGAACAGATGAATGGCATTTCCATAAAATTCACATTTTAAGGTCATAACTTAGAGCGTGATCATTTCCACTTCTGCATTCGGCAAAACAAACTGAAGTAATTCCCTCTTGGTCTTGTGACTGGTGGAGCCCTCTGTGGGTTTAAGTGTCATCCTTTTGTGCCTTACAAATCAAAGTTACTCGCTGTGTAACTGTAAAGTACAGCATAAAAAGAATTATGATCAAAAAAGACCCACATTGGGCTCTGCCAGTGAGTTGAACCGGAAGCAATTCATTTTGTTTTGCTGAATGCAGAAGACAATCTTACCACATTGTAACATGAAATTTATCGTGATAAAACCATACAAAACTTTTTTTCCCTGGTGCCGTAGCAATACGCTTAAAGTGGTGTGGTATACTCACACAAGGTCGCAGAAGGGGTTAAAAACATGAACGTCAGAAGCCCTGAGAGAGTGAGCGCGGCCAAATCAACAATTAAGCGCATCCTGTGAGAGGATAAGCTTCTTATTTTTATTTCAAATGAGGATGGAAATTGACTTCCTTATTAAATCTAATTATTAGCTAGTGCCCTACAAATGCCTTGTGAAATCGCCTCCAGCAAGCGGCCTATTAGCATAAACAGCACCAGTGGCAAACTTAGAACAAATGGTTTATTTAGTCGGCGTTAATGGGATTAAAGTGTGCTGGATTCAGGAGCAGCGGTAACAGTGAGCGTTGCATCTTCATTTCTATGTGCACTCTCTCCCTCTTTGTTTGCCTTTCATTCCACACTCTCCTGCCTGGCGCTCATCTCGGTGTTATTCAACAGATTGTGTTCAATCTTGATCCAAAAATCCCAGACAATCATAAATAATAAAGGATTACACCAATCTCACACAAACTGGTGGCCCGCCAGTAGCGACGCGCACACAGAGAAATAATTGTTGGCCATCTGCGTATCCCCACTGCTCGGACAACGCAGAGTGTACCTGCCGAAGATCCTACTCGGCCTTTTTTTTTCTCCCTTCAGCCGCACGACATGAAAGGCTGCGGTGATGCTCAGCCCCGCGGAACGCGCTGGCTCGCTCCGACAGATTCTTTGATTAGGGATGTTTCACCAGCACATAGTGACAAGCTGCGCCTGTCAGGGATCAAACAAAGCTTTGAGCTGGGGGATGGCGGGGGGAAGGGGGGGTATCTCTCTATCTGTCAGCAACCAAACAGAGCTGCAGCCAAGGCAAGAAGGATAATTGACCCGCCAAATGATCACATTTACATGTGATGCACGCAGCTCTCTTGGAAGGCAAAGGGAAAGCGCACCTCTGCAGGTCCATAAATCCCTCCACTGTGGGATTTGCAGCCATTGGACTACTTGCACACAGCCAGAAGCACCACTGGCGATGGCTAAAAGAAACCATCCCTGGTGCTTAGTAGAGGGCATTGCTATTTGATTGGGGGTGGGGGGGGGG
>CAAKHF010012796.1:4720-30285 GCA_901007745.1 Hippocampus kuda
AAAAAAAAAAAAAAAAAAAAAAAAAAAAAAAAAAAAAGAGGGGGGGGGGGGAAAGGGGGGGGAAAAAAAGGAGGGGGGGGTGGGGGTGTTTGGGGGGGGGGGGGGTCAGGGTTTGAATGTATAAGTCTGAGCAAATAGTTATTACAAGTCTCTGAAGGGTGGCGGCATGAGCTGAATAGACTGAAAGTTGGAGAGCACTGCTCGCGGCGGCGACCAGTGCCCGCTTCACCGCGCCGCAATCTGACAAAGGCTTAATAGGTAATGGAAGTGGACATGAAATATAGAAGCTTTGGCACGCTTGAAGAGCCCGGGACTTAGATAAGTCCAAGCCCACTTCAGGTCCTACATGGTAACACACTGAAGGCCCGACACATTTAGCACTCCATTTGTCAAATATGAACTAATATTAATTCAAAAGGGAGAATAACAGAAGACGTCGAGCCGTGGTAAGTCTGCCAAAAGGCCTGGTACGCCTTGTAAATAAAACGCTCAGACATACTAAGAACTCTGGCAGGAGAACTGTTGCTACAAAAGCTTTTTTTCACACCAATCTCTTCCTCGCCCTAAAATATGAGGAGGTCCAAAAAAAATTACAACTTCAAATAAAATGAGGTGGTTTGAAGTTCGAAGGGAGTGGGAAGTTTGCCCGTGTTTCCAGGGAATGTCTGGAGAATGTCACCATTAGGCTCCCAAGAAAATAGTCATTTATCTGATGTCAGGAAGCGATAATAAAGTGGTGCCTTGAGCTATGAGTTACCCGGCTTATGGGTTTTTTTGAGGAGGGGAGTGGGGCGGGGGGGGTCGAAATACAAGCTGTCGGTTGGCCGATTCTTTGCTTTGACTTGCGAGGAAAAAAACTGGAGATGCAAGCACGGTACGGTGGCAGCGAGCACAACTCAATTCACGACAAGCAGCAGTTTGGCAGTAAAAAATACTTCTTCCATAACCAGGGTTTTTCCTGCGCTCAAAATTCTGTGGCGGTGGCCGCCTCCAGCCAGACCGATTGATATCGCTCAACTCTGCGTAAAGCTCCAGCTGTGCTGATTCAGTTGCAGCGTTGCGCCACTACGGGGGCGCTCATCCAACAGCAGTGCACTGAACCAACTACCGAAGAAGAAATATATCCAATCTACTTTAAGTTACTTTACAGGGGACAGATATCCGAGATCACTTTTATTGAACACAAAACAGCGCGCCTGGGCAGGTCGAAACATCTACACACTAGAATGGAAAACAAAGAGTAAGTTAACTTTATTTATTAAAAAATTTATTGTAATTGTCTCACAGCTACTGCACTTGAAAATTTGACGGTAATAAAATGGTGGTCTGATCAATACAACGAAGTAGGTGATGAGGTTCTTATTCGAGCTTTAGCATGCATGTTGATTTTATTAGCATCCTTGTAGCTCGATTTAGCAACATGCAAACAAACTTTTTTTGGAGCTCTCTATTTACCGCTGTTGCAAAGTTCTTTTTAAACTGGAGAGTTGACTCACACGTTTCATGGCAACCACACACACGCACGCAGACACTAGGAAGAGCAATCAGCGCAGTATTTGTCCCCAGGACCGTTTAATACAATCCAGGTGAGCAACAACAGCGGTTAATAATAAGTCCAATTTACTTTCAAACTCCCATCACAGAGCGCCGTTTAAAACGGCAATTTGAAACAGTAAATCAGTCTTGAAGCAAAGACATTCTCTCTGTTTATCCCCAGAGATTTGTATACAAATATCCCAGTGAACAAATCGAAGCAGACGTCCTCCATCCGTTTAACGACAGTCGCAATTTCCTTTCCTCTTCTTAGGCAGAAAATGACCTGCGTGTATTTCTTCAGCACTCAACGCCATGGGTAATTTTCTCCATTTTGGCCTTGATTTGGAAACATTTGCATGAAAATATTCGCTTTCGAGGCGCCCATAACAGAGTGCCGCTCCGAAACGCAATTACTCTCCTAAATAGCGGCAGCTAATTACAGAGGTGTGACAAACAGGTAGCAGAACGGAGCGGGCGGCCTGAAACACAACGACAGGGCTTGGCCGCTCGGGAGCGAGCGGCTCAATGGGAAGCAGTAAAATTCATTTAGGCTGGCTTCATTAAACCCCCCCCCCCTTGGGCGCTGCATCATGCTCTCGCCTTTGGCTGTCGCACTCTCCCCGCTCTCATTTGCGGGTCGGCGGATGTGCCGTGGGTAAGAAAGCGGAGATCATGCCGACGAGAGCGATGCACGGCGAGCAGGAAAACGCTGCGGGGAGGTACGGGGGGGTTAATAGATGAAAAAGGGAACAGCAGTGAGAGGATGCGAAGGAAGAAGGGAAGTGAGCGCAGGAAGGAAGACAAAGGAGAGGGATGGTATCAATAAAAGCGGCACTATAAGAACGAACGAGAACAAGGCAAATTCAGACCACATGCTGGCAGGACAGAACAAGGGCACACGGACATGTGCGCAATTGATGATAAAGAAAGAGCACATGAAAGGAGAAGCATATAAAAGAATACTTTTCAACGTGGCTTTTTCCAAAGGGCCCCCCCAGAGAACGGAGGAAGAAGGAAAATTACAGCTTTGGTCTTCAAACCAGGGCCAAATGCCAGGGCTCCAACATGGTGGAACAAGGGCAGCTGAGCCCTGCGGTCTCTTTACCATTTAGATTACACAGGCGGCGCTCTGACCTCACAGTATGGACAACCATAATAAGCCACACAATCTGGTGCCTGCCACCTGTACGCCAAACAACCTGTACACAACAATGCCAAACAGAGTTGCATCCATGACACACAGAAGGAAGATTCAAACTTCATTCATTCGGAGAGTTAGTTTACAAACGTTTCAGTGATTCTGGGGCCATTTTGTTTTTCTTTCGTGACACCTCTGACATCTGAACCATGGTTTCCTTTCGACTAAGGAGTTTCATTCACCATTTATGAAGAGCTTCCAATTGTTGACGAGACGACATCCTCGCCACATTTCCAAGATCACGAGTGGACTTTTCTCGTTTATGACACAAATATACTTCTGGCAACCGCCACCACACTGTGATATGCACACATAAATAAATACAGTATGTTCTATGTTGAAATGTATGGGGGCGGCATGGCTCAATGGGAGAGTGCTTCGTTCTCTAGCCATCGCGACCACGTCAAAGAGTCCTTGAGCACGTCATCAGTAGGTGAATGTGCTAACAGTGTCAACCGCTTTGAGTACCCAAAGCTATATAAATGAGAGCCCATTCACAATTTTATGCTTCATATTGTCCGACTAAAAGCGCCATGACAATGAAGTGCCCATCCTCCCACTGTAAACAACAATTTATGATCGAAATGTTGTAGCGCTTGCAAACAGAGACATTAAAATGGTGTGCCGTTACCCTGTGCTGATGGTTTGGCTTATTAGCACCCCTCAAAATGCTTGCAATTTAAAATGACTTCTTAGGTCAATCTCCATCACTTTTAGGAGCCGTCAGTGCTGCCCGACAGATGGCGGCAATACGTGACATTCCACTGAATGAGCCCAAGTCTTAATCCAGACTTGTTTAAAATCTAAACCTTAAAAATCGTGAGCTAGTGTTGCTTTGGTTTCTAAAAGCACGGTCCTGAGTCATTTTGAACTAAAATGATTCGAGGGCATGCTGGGTGGGTAATGGCTGTTGCAGAAGGGGCACGGAAAAGAGAAAGCACATCTCACAAACTAATTTTGAGGACCGGTTTTTGCCTTTTCATTGGCGCCTGGTGACCAAGCATGTCCGCACGGAGTTCATTGCCGCGGTTCCTGGTCAATAGAGCACTTCATGAGAACACCATGGCATAACCTACTGACACACTGATTCGAAGCGACGGCAATCAGTTTCAACACGCAGAACCATCTGCACTGTGAATGGATGCAGTCTCGACTTTCGCGGGGCTGAGGAAACAAGCCAAGCTCCTTGGCGGCAGTCACACTGAGCCTTGTGGCCATGTGTACTTAAAACACACAAACACACAGGCAAGTGTCTAGAAATATACAGCGAGAGATGCCTACTGCGGCCTGGCTGACACCCAGAGTATCTACACATACGCTCAAATAGATGTACTGGGAGACATGCACTGCTGATTTTGGGTGGTAAATTGAAACTATACTGCCCTGGTTTAAAAATTACACACTGCACTGAAATAACAACTAAAAATCAAAATTGGGCCCTTTGCTTTCCTGAAAAATGGGACCCCCTCCCCAGAGGCAATACCGGTCCGAAAATTAGGCGGTGGAACATTTTGGAATCGACTTTTAGAAGTTCAGTGGTTGGGAGAAAAATCTGGTTCACAGTAACGTAACCTTGAGAGTGGAAGTAAATGGAAAATATCATACCTCCAAAAAGAGGCAAAGCTGGATAAAAGCAAGAAAATCTAATAAGAGAAAATCACTCTCGGCGGCAATCTTCTTTTTGGAGAAACGCATTTTGCATCTTTGTGTCTTTAAATCATGTTCTTTATTGGCTTCTTGTCTTTTCTCTTGCACTGGTAATCGACCAAAGCAATAACAATTTAGAAAACATGACCGAACACGGGGGAACATCGTAAAATCACATTCAGGGAAAAACGTATCTGGACAAAATTGAAACAATAATTCTTTGCGTCATGGGTCAACGATTCGGTTAACATGGCTTTCAGTGTCAGGCTTCGGACTCATTTTGTTAGATGATAGCACTTGCATATCACAGCTGTGTCGCAGCGTTGGACACGAGCCAGCATTCGACACAGCGGTGATATGCATGTTTTCTCATGCAATGTATTTCGACGATCCATAATGTCATACTGAAGTGGACATTCACATTCGAAATTTAACAATGGGAGGGCGTAGGGAGAGCTCATGGATACATAGAGCTTTAAAATGATAGCAAAACAACCATTGATTCATCTTTCATAGCTCTTGCCCTCATTTCGGTCATGGATGAGTATTCCGTCTTAATTTGGGCAAGGGGCTGCATTACACCGTAAACGTGTAGCCAATTAAGTACGGACAAAAAGCCGATTTCAAGTCTGCAATCAAACTAATAGGCTTTTTTTTGGGGGGGGGGGGTGTAGGAGGGAGCAAAAGTAACCTGGGAAAACCCAAGCAAGGACGGCCCCTAGCAGAGATTTGAACCCGGGACTGTTTGGCGGTGCGAGGCAGACGAGAGAGACAGACAGACAGACAGACAGACAGACAGACAGACAGACAGACAGACAGACAGACAGACAGACAGACAGACAGACAGACAGACACAGAGCTAGAGAGAGGGGGAGAGAGAGAATTATCAAATAAATTTGCCCCAAATGACAGGCTCCAGTTATGACCATAATATGGACAAGTGGAAAATTGTGTAGAAAATTAGACGGACCATACATATGTTCATTTCAAATCAATTCTGCTCCTTTTTATTTTGTTAGTGGTCATTCTCCAAGCAAATGGCTCTTAGCCTGTCCAACAACAGAGTAGAACAAATCAAAAATATGGCTTCCACAGTACATCCGATTCAAAATTCACAGACTCGAGCATTAAAGTGATGGCGAGAACTTAATGCTGAAGACCTTTCTTTCCACATTATCATTTAAAAAAAAATGGAGTTTGACTGTTAATTTGTTGTGTGAAGCAGTGCAGGATGCTGTAAGTTGAAAAAAAAAAAGTGATGACTTTTTGAAGTGGTTCAACTGTTTGCCTTGACTGTATCTCCATCATGGAAACTTATCAAGGCGTCAGAGTCTGACGCCGCCATTACTCAAAATTAAGCATCGCGGCGGCGTGTTTGTCGCCGCGCAGCCTCAGACACAACCTGCCAAAACTAATCACTTCTCTGAGAGCGAGAGAGAGTAAAGAACGGAGGAAGGCGACTGCAAGAGAGATGAAGCGAGAGAATAAAGCAGGGCAAGAAACGAAGATGGGAAAACAATGCACGGCTTCTGAGAAACCCCGCCCCCTCCTCGACCACAATTTGCATCATTACGGCAGGCAATAGTAATTAAACCATTACCTAAATTTGTAATATAAATGATGATGGGCCAGCACATAACTTTGCTGTGAGAGAAGAAACTCTGAGGAGTAGAAAGCACTGATGCAAGCATGAAGGTTTCAGAGGAGCCCAAAAAAAAGAAGTGACAAGGACATGGGAACGCCCCTCAGCACCTCTCCTCAAATCTGGAGAGACAGATGGCGGAGTAACAAGATGAGGACAAATGTCTGTCGTTCCCTGGTAAGGGCTCAGCTGACATTTAGCTTGGCATTTACAAAACACGGTTATAAAAACAACCAAAAAGGAGTTAGCTCAAATAAAGTAGTTGGCTGAAATCAGTGAGTACATTTTTTTTAGCACATGACTTGGAAAGTGCTTCCATATTTAACAATACACAATAACTACAAGAAAAACATTTTAAAAATAGTCAACAGTTAAGTCTGAAAAAAAAAGTGTTTTTGACAGTTCTTAGCTCAAATCGAAGTGCATTCCACAATTTTGGGGGCCATGGATTGCAAGGCTCTATCACCTTACCTCACTAATGACAGGAACATACCACTATCACCCCCCCCCCCCCAAAAAAGATAAACTATGCCACACCATTATGGACCAGACATGCTAACAAACAAAAATTGCAGAGTGTGTCTCAATTTCTCCTGTAGTAACCACTTGGCCCTGGAGAAAAATGTATTCGAGAGAGAGCACCGCACAAAAATGGCCCCGTTGCAGCAAAAAGGAGACTGTGGAGTACAATAAAACAGAATTCCGGGTGGAAAAATACGAGTGCTTATAATTTTCCCTCAAAGTCGATAGACAATGCTCCATCCTTTATCTACTGTATACTGTTGATTCAAGACTTGGATGACATATTGCGAGAGATGACCATTATTATCCTTTATTTTGAAGGACTTCTAATCACACACACACAAACACACACAGGGAAAAATAAAATTATCGGCATTTCAACAAAAGCAATGATGATTATTAAAATTAAATGGGGTGGGGGGGATGTCATTCCTAGCTTTAAATCATTTCTTTTACAGAGCATAAAAATGATTCAGGACTGTTTATTTTTATTTTAATATCTCCAATAATTCAGGCTTCTCAACGAATAAAATCAATGTAAACACACAAAAAGAATCACAGTGAAAACAATAAAGCTATTTCGTGCACAACAAAAGGCTCATGAAGATGGGATAGAAAAACCTATCATCAAGAAAAAAAAAAAGTTTGCCATTTATTCAGCTATTCCACTCTAATCGTGGCTCCCTCCCAATGTTCAAACTGTGAAATTCTGAAAAACGTTGCTCCATTTTGGCCTGCTATCAATGCTGGAGACGCTACCGAGAAATGACCGGCCCGCCCGCCCGCACGCAGCCCATTGTATCCTCTCACGCCGAGAAATGACAGTGACCAAAAATTGACGTCCCACTGTCGCAATCTGCCCATTGGCCTGCGACGGTCGGAGAGTCTTGATTTGTTCATCTTTTCTCGCTTTCTTACATGGACGTTATTCGCGACTATTACCCAGAAGGATGAGGAGGAGATCCAGATCGCACGGTGTTTCTTTTGGCGTGAAATGAAAGACAAGTGAAGAAGGGAAAGGGAAAAAAAACCAACAAAAATCAAGAGGCGGCAAAAGAAAAATGACCGAGTACTTTACCGCCCACAGGGCTGTATCTCTCCAATGGCCTCTTATCAGGGGACAAATTGATCCTGGAAATAAGGGGTCATTTCCTGCGCCTGTTTACCTGCCCCTGGCCAACTACCACCCGACTGAAGCATTCACACTGCTTCTGACCCCGCTGTGCCCTCGGAGGACTATTGTGAAGAGGGCTTGAGTCATTTTTGGTCTTTACTGTGACGCCAAAGCAAGATGCGTTGGTATGAATCACAACAACTTTGTGTGGGTGGGTGTCACAGCGGCCATGACACGTAGGACCTCTAAAACCTTAGGGACAGACAATCCACTTTATGTTGGTTTGTAACCTATTTCGACTTTGCGATGGCTGCGACTTACAATGTTTCGAGATTACAAATACAGTGGTGACTTGATTTATGAGTAACACACGTTTTAAGAGTTAGGAAGTGTCACTTGGTCGATCTTTTTGTTTTGTGTTCACTTTACACAGATCTGATCGGCCGAATCGGACCAGCAGATGTTTTGCATAAAATAAAAATCAGTGGATTGAATATTTATCAGCATTTTCGGGATACTATTAGCAGTTTAATTGGTATTATTGTTTACCAATAAATTTAAACCGGCCTCAAAAATATGTGAAATTTGGCTACTCAAGGGTCGGGCCGGACCTAATCCTCCCGAATAGCGGCGGTCAACTGTACAGTCAATAAATAAGTTGTTCAAAATAGATACAAAATCATTTTAATTTGCCTACTGTCAGATCCATTAATAAAAACTACTTGTGGCATGTGGTTGCATTTTTTTTTCATTTTTAAGGACTGTCAAATATTGTGGAAAATATCGTCATGTCTTACATATTCTGGGTGAAACAAGGACATGGTGCTTGTATATGCAAGTGTCAGTCCAACTTAGTTCCAGAGGTGTATCTCAAAGGTGTTTCATAGAAGTAGCTGTTGTTGGGAGTGTCATCACACCTTGGTTTGCAAGCTCTAGCCATGCATGATGAAACCAGCGCTGCCAAGTGAAAGTTGAAGAAAAAAAAACAGAACACCTCCAATACTATTACCTGACTCAGTTTGACATTGTATCACATTTTTAGGATGATGCAAGCACACACCCCCAAAAAAATCTGCCATGATCTGGTGTCGCGGTTTATAATTATTGAACCTTTAAATCCCACATCTTTACGAACGTGCGCGGACGTACACTCCCCCTTAAATATGAGACCCCCCCTCCTCCCCGCACCGCTGTCAAGCTTCAAGCCGTGTGACTGTAAAGAGTAACAATAAAGTATCTTATGACTGGAAGGCTTTTATTTGCTTTCAGGCCTTGAGCGGCATCTACACAAGACACACACTCCCCCCACATACACACATTGTGCACAACAATAAACGCAAAAAAATGGGCCAGGAGGCACAGAGAGTAAACCGCACCTCCAACTTGAGGATTTTCTAAACTCCTCCTTTAGGGGTGGAAGGCGGAAGATTCATCAGAAATGGCTGACCACCTCAGTCACCCTCAAAGCTAAGACACGCAATACCGCATGATGCCACACAAACACACATCGCGCATGCAAAACCAATGATCAATTCCAATATCCCCACAGGTGATCCGGACAAGCTCCCGTCAGACACACGCACGGCTTAAAGTCCACGGGCCGGGTCAGTAAATATCATTACGGCATCAATGCACCACGTTATGCGTGCGCGCGAAAGCATGTGTGCACGCGAATGTGCGGCCAGCCCTTTCGAGCATTTCGCCAAACTTCACGTTTTGTTGATTGAAATGAGGTGGGTAGGGTATTACTGTCACATTCCCATCACGTCTGCTGCAAAGTGAATGCAAGAATGATTTCACGCACAGACACGCGCACACACACACACTCTCACAGACACACTGTTGCACCATGTGCACCATGTTAAAATTCAATATTGTGTTCACACTCCTGAGCCAGAGTGGGAGCGCAGTAGGCGGAGGAGCAACAACCGTAGCTGCAAATCGATAGATTAAATTGAAACATATGAATAAAACACAGGGGTGATAAATAAAAGAGGAGATGGTTTACGCTTGTTGTTACAATACGGTGCAGGCCCCGTCTCCCAAAGCAGATGGTGGGAGCAATGGAGACAGATGACCAGAGGGACAAAGAAACACAGCAAGTCATTTTTTTTTTAAATCAGGGTTTTGAGATGAATTCTTCGTCTCCTTTTTGTGTTCGTGCGATGATCTTCCATTGAGTGTGTATGTTTACAATGTGAATCTGTTTCATGAAACGCCCACGTTGCCAATTATGCGTCCATATACAAGTATTAATTGGTCGCTGAAATGTGTTTTAAAATCAAACCAACAGTCAACCAACAAATGAGCAATTTGGAATAGAGATAACAAAGATCTAATTAGAATATTTAATAACAGCATACATCTGTCAGCTCATAGAAAATAGACTCATTGTTAAATTGTCAACACATTATTTGTCAATCAAGACAACTAATGAGTCATTACAGGGAAATAAAAACATGAGGGGAATCCTCTGGCTCTGTTTACCTTTCTAAATTGGATGTTTGTTTTTCCGTCTCTGTGGACTTGCATTCAAATTGTAGTCATTTCTGTTAAAACGTGTTCGCTTTTTTAACTGCAAGACGACAAGGCATTATTTTGGTTTGGTTTGATTTGGCAAACACTATTTTTACTTACCGTGTGAGGGCGCGATTACCAGTGGTTATCAAACGCCCGCATTGGCGTGATCCAAAATAGAAACTGTGTGCATGACACCGAGTCACTGAAAAGAACAGGCTGACATACCTGTCATTGATGCTCCAGTTGAGGCAGAGGTTGAGGGAGCTGAGGTTGCGGCACTTCCTCACCACCTCCATCACCGTCTCATTGTTGAGCTCCGAAATGTGCCGCAAGTCCAGGACGGTCAGGTTGCGGAGCTGAAAACACGGTAAGGTATAGTTAACTGCAGGTTTGGCGGTGAATAACTGACCTGTTATTTCTTGAAACGGGCAAACAATCAAATGGTCCCCGCGAGGCACACCGCGAGGCACACATTTAACACTCATATTGTTGTTGTATCATACATACCCATTGAATCAAATTATTCAGCTACCTTCTCTTGTATTTATGTTTCATTGTGTTTTGTATCCAATACAGTACTGCTTTTCTTTATTAAAAGCTAGAGGCTGTCAACGTTAAAGTGCTAACTTTGACAGCACAGCCTATCCCAGCTGTCTTCGGGCACTAGGAGAGGTACACTCTTAACCGGTTACCAGCCGATCGCAGGGACATCAAAGAAAATGGTGACTAGTAGAATAATTGGAATGGAGAAAGAAATATTGTCGCAACATTTTATATATACATAAAAACTCATCCTTTTGAAAATTTCCCTGCAAGAGATTATTTTGTGTCTGTTTCACATATGAATTCATACACCAATTAAAAAGAATGTGTTCCAAACATTTGGTTTTCCAATATGTGTTTCCATAACTGCCGGGAGGACTTATGAGCCAACCCGAGACATGCACGCACTCCCTTTCCTTTCATCTGCTCAAGTTTAAATAATCCCTCTCTCCTATCTGAATACGCCCAAAGAGGTCTCAGGATTAGTCAAAAATCTTGGCTTCCTGACACCCACCATGTCCAAAGAAAAAAACAGCCCTGCTTCTGAAAATGAATGAAGCACATTTAACTGAACGTGTGTGTGTGCGTATAAGGTAACAGAGGAGAGTAATATTCCAGGTTGCTAAATGTCACAGCAGAGGCTAAAACGAAAACAAGCTCACCTTGGGCGTTAAGATCACTGCACACTACTGCCGGCTCTATAGGTTTGACATATAAAGCAGCCGCGTGAATGCACGCGGGGGCAGAGGCTCATTGTGTGATGCAAGCACGTGCGGAAAGGGTCTTTCCACGCACGCTGAGACCGCTAACTGTCCTAAAAGTGCTATCAAAATCTTTTACACTCCGTCCGGGAGATAAAATTGCATGGCACGGCTTGTTTTAAAGGTCTCCTTGGCCATGAAATAAACATGAAACAGAATGTGTAGTGTTGTGATAATACAGAGCCCGCCTGTATGTATATGCTGAGGAGCTATGAGGTAAACAAACAGCTTGCGGGCGCGTGTGCGTGTGTTTGTGCGCGTGCATGGAGAGATGGGTGAGAAATAAGAAGGTCAAGTGATTGAGCGGCTGGTATTTGATGGAAGGCCAGCTTTTTAAACGCGTAGCTGAATGCGGCCAAGCACAAATACGCGCCAATGCTCTCCTCGCTAAAAAAAAAAAAAGCATTGGCCCCTGTGGCCAATGCTGAATCGAATAACTGAATTATTCATGCACAACAAACCAAGTGTGTGTGTGTGTGTGTGTGTGTGTGTGTGTGTGTGTGTGTGTGTGTGTGTGTGTGTGTGTGTGTGTGTGTGTGTGTGTGTGTGTGTGTGTGTTATTTTGCAGTATTCTGTAGTATGTATTTAGAAAATGGTAGTTAAAAAATATTAAGCAACAATGAGATGTATATTTAAAATATTTCAAAATTCAGTAAGTTAAAAAGAAACTGTCACAGGTGGTCACAGAAGGTGTCACAACTTACTGTACATTGCTATCATAGACTGTTACACTGACAGAGATCCAATTTCTACCGAAACATGAGAACGATCATTAAAAAAACAAAAAAAAAACATTTTCTCAAATTTGAACTTTCACTTGCTATTGTCTTAAAAAAAATAAAAATAATCATAAATACAGCCTCTCAACCATGGGAGTGAAGGAAGAGGGAGAGTTTTACAATACTTTTTAGTCTGTGGAGTGTTCCGATGTAAATAGATTGCCTCTCAATCTATTTTCACCACTCTAAATTGGTAAATTATGCGTAAAAATGACATGCGACTTAGAGATCGACCAATAGCGTCGGACCTGCAATTTGTCATTCGACACAATTGAATGGAAATGCCACGGTAGCAGAAAATTCTCGACTGAAACTTCGTCGTTACTTCCGGTCTGCCGCTAATAATTATTTTGATCAACTAGCCGCAGCTCTGACGTTGATTCAATGTCTTGTTTAACTCTTATTCCACAAACACAATCGAGAGTACCGAGGTGTGACTTTGTATGTGTTGGCACATACAAAGTATTCTTTTCAACATTTTTGCCTTGAGCAAGATCTGAGCAATTTGCACATCAAATTTGAATGAGCACTTCACAGAATTGTGAAGAGTACATGTTGAATATTTTTTATTATTATTTGAGCTTTTTATTTTAATGTAAAATGACTGGATAGTTTTGCTTGAAGCATGAGCTTTGTATTCTGCATAATTGCAAACTTACATCAACATGTGAACAACTTAGACTCACAAGTAATATCCAATGATAAATCTAATTAACCGTTGTTGAAAAACAACCTCTCTCAGCACAAGCAAAGCACTTGTGTTGTTCGATGTAAAAGCATGTGAATGAAGGCAGAGACTGCCAGAGATAAATAACATTATACTGTAATGTATAGCAGCAGCTTTAAGGGTTGGCCAGAGAAAAACAAATTTAACGAACAGGCCTCTGTGTTCCTTCATGCCATCTCCGGTTCCCACAAAAATGGCAAAAATGTCAGTCGGTGTTTGGAAATTCTGGATAAATTTATTTTTAGTTTTTATCCCCTCGAGTCACGATGTTTTAATTTGGCTCCAAACCTCAAGTTGCAAAATTCTTGTGGGCCATTTCAGCATAAACAAAGCTATTTAGCATAATTGTACCTTTGGAGAAGGCTTCTCTTTCGAACAAGGTATTGATTTTCGTTCCTTCCTTCCCATTCTACTCAGTTTATTTATTGCATGGCTTTTTTTTTTTCCTGTCCTTTCTCTTCATTTGCCCAGCTCTCCCTCGTCACTCTCTCTTTCATGGTACTCAACTGGAAAAATGACAACATGAAGACAATTGGATTACCTGAAAGGCACAGATGTCTGTCTTTTGACTCAATGTTCAATCTACTGAAGCCAACACTTGGCTAGCTTTGGGGGAGAAATGAGAAGAGCATGCTTTGCAAGCACAACAATTCGGAACAATAGGCTTGATGCAAACATAGCTGAAAGGATATCATTAAATATGAAATAATAAAGGGCATTGCAAGGATCTTACATATGTCGCTCATGATGTAGTGGGGCACTCGCTTGACTTGTGTGCGATTGGTTCCCGCTCATCCCAAAAGTACGATAAAAAGGATGCTATTGAACATGAAGGACCGCCACTTCTTTGATATCGACTCATATTGATTCCCACTTTTGATACTGAATTGGTAAAAGAAGAGGTTGCACTGTTTTGAAGGAGTCATCATGAACTTAATTGCTCTTAATAAAATGCATTCAATTGCGCGGTGAACATTCTACAAAGATTCCAGAGTATGTCTCTGGGAATCATTTTCAGGGTCCACATTAGGGTTGAGGTGCTTTCAAACATCAACAAAAGACAAACGTGTGTGACTGTGAGTACTTGACATCGTGCTGACTGCACAACAGGAGATGGAAGAGTTAAATCCATCCAGTGTTTGGACTGACTGATTCAAACATTTGTGGTCTCGTGCGCAGCTTTTCTGGGTAATTTCCAGTTCAGGTTCGCAGTGCTTATATGAAAGGGGCTATTCAGAGTGGGGTGGGGTTCACACAAATTGGAGAACACAGACACCATACTCTACACCCAACCATATTTTTACAGTATGAATAGCCTCTCACAGATGTTCATGTTTATAGAAGCCTCATCAGCTCCAATTCAGACCTCCCTTCGAGTAGTGCACGTGAGCGTGCACGCACGCACACACACATTAGGATGAGGAAGGAAGGAGTTCTCAACAAGCAGATTAAAATCTTTTACATTTTAAGAAACCTATCCACCTTTGTATTGCATCTCCTTTTCATCTATCCACACAAGCCTTCCCTCATCTCGCTTAAGAGAATATCATATTCATCTCCAAAGCTCAAAAGCGGAGAAGTCTCAAAATGAAGCATGAACCCTTCCTCACCTGCTCTACATAAAAATGTTAAATCAGCAGTTTTTTTTCTTTCCTCCAAAACCAAATGTCAGTCTTAGTTCTTTTCTTGCTGTAATTGCTCTATTCGTGTGTGGTGTACTGTGCTTAAAAAAAAAAGCTTACTTTTTACGACAAGGTTTGCAATTTCAGGTCAGCATCAAGGTCAGAGACATTTTAAATGTTAGAGAAGCATTATAAAATGAAAGCAGTATTCAGACCATTTAATGTGAATTAGTATTTTGGGGATGCTTTTAGTGTAGTTTTAAACCTGGTCCAGGACGCTGGGAAGGTGGAGCCTATCCTAGCTGACTTTGGCTTAAAGGCAGTCTTCACCTTGATTTGGTTTTAATCAATAGAAGCAGACAACCATTTAAATTTGTGTTCACACCTCCAGTCTCTAATTGGGAAGAGAAACACAAGATAGCTCCACTTCCATTTCCTCTGCCACCACCGTGCTACACTGTCAGGGTAAGTGACAGTAACATTATGAAGAAGCAAGCGAACAGCCCAGGATGTATCTTGTCTCCTTCATTTTCTTTTTTTCAAATATTCCTTTACATGACAAGATGAATTTGGCATCTTCTTCTTGTAACCATAAGGTCACATTACATTCATAATTGTTTTTGTCTCATATGGTTTGATAAATGATTGATGATGCCCTCCGTGGTACACTTTAGTCATTTATGACCATGCATTTCTAATTTAAGTTGCGTTAATTCCAGCTTTAAAAAAATAGGCTACATCTGAACACTATATTTATCTAAAAGTCTTCAATTAATTTCTCCAACATAAGGGGTGATATTTCTGAGTGGGCGTACCATTTTTAACTCACTGCAAACCCTTCTTCTAGATTGAAATTAAACTGGGCTGGGGCACTGCTCCTCTTGTCTGGCAGTATTTGCACATGCTTCCACTTATTTAGCTCTTCAATGCTAAACTAATAAAGAAATGTATGTTTTCAGTCTTGTGAATTTCAATGAGGCCTCAGACGATTACCAAAAGGGGAGGGGTGGCACTTAGTAAAGATTGATTTTCAGCTGAGCGAAAGCAGATGCTTGAGAGCAAATGAGGTACCGGCACACACAGACACACACTCTGACACACACACATACATGCATGTGCAAAATATCAGCGAGCGCTCGTCAGCCAGTCTGCTCAGTAACTTGCCCCCAGTCAGGCTACTTGAGCACTCGCCTGTCTTGAGAAGGAAGGTTAATTGAAGGTTATGAATGGGTAGCTGGATACGAGAGGCTTTCAGAGTGTTTAGCTTTCTGTGTGTGTGTGTGTGTGTGTGTGTGTGTGTGTGTGTGTGTGTGTGTGTGTGTGTGTGTGTGTGTGTGTGTGTGTGTGTGTGTGTGTGTGTGTGTGCGTATGTGCGCACGACCTTCCCTGTGCGTGCGCGTGAGTGAGTGTGTCCCTTGGTTGCTTGCCCTGACCTCCCCGCTCCTCATTTCATCTTCTATTCTCCCTCTGTATGTCCTCATCCAAAGCCCAGTCAAAATGTGCAGCCATGCAGATAGGTACAATCTCATTAATTCAACCCATGGGCAGTACTGCCTAGCTTGCTCTTCCTCTCCTCCTTTTCTCCTTCCCCACATATGCTAATTCCCTAAAAGGTTAATATAATCTGACGCCGCCCAGGTTAACTATCTGCAGTGCTGTCAACCTATCCCGCCTGTTTTCTCAATTTGTAGAAAATGCTCGTACATACACATGATCAATAAAACTGTTGTTTGTGACCTTTCACATTTGTGGCAGACATTTTTTTTTTGTATCACAATTGGAACACTATGAAGTGCCATCCAAAAAGATAAAGAGGAACTACTCCGATCCTATTCAATACAATTCAAACGAGTCAGTTTCCCATTATGGATCGATACAACTTCACAGCAGAGCGCTTTACGACATATCACTTTCCCCTCCATTCTAAATAATCCCCGCCTCTCTGTTTCCATGGTAAACAGACAGATGGATCCTTTAATCCTGATCGATTTGTTTGTTTCGCACTCAAATGTCAGGTTGTCATTTGATCCCGGCCCCTCTTCCCTCCTCATTATTGGCTTGGTCTTTCCTCTTTTTAGTTGTAATGATGCTGATGATCATGAGAATACTTCCCCATCACAGCAACATGTGTATTGAAGGGACCATTATTTGCTTTTGGCACCACTTCTCTTTGTATGCTGAGCACATATTTGCCCTCAGTAATTTTCTGTTGTGTAGGTGTGCTTTTTGCCATGTCTTAAAGATGCAGCTGTGTGTGTGTTTATTTTGCGGCTGACACAGTTGGTCTGATGGTGCAAAACAACCGCCATGTTGTTTTGTTGCTTCTCGTTCCTCTGCTGGCAGAGGAGTGAAAGGGGCCCGATGGGGGGTGAAGAATGGAAGACCTAAGGCAAACGACTACAAAACAAGAAAAAAAAATGCGAGTCATTGTAAGAAAAAAGGGAGGTATGCATATGGAAAAAAGACAACAGCGGGGGAATTTGGGGGGAAAACTATACAAAAACAAGTGATCGTCAGAGGAATTAAGTGAGGGCATACAAAGTAGCAGGAGAGAGTGACAACATGAAAAGGAAAAATAGGAAAACAGCCTGTAGTGTGTTTACTGCTTCAGTGGATCAAACAAAACGTGTTTGTCAAAAAAAAAAAAAAAATGAAATCAAGAACTTTTTTTTGAGTGCCTGATGAATCTTTGGATAAAATGGAATTAATTTACGATATTGCGTGACTTTGTGGCTTAGGGGTCCACGCTGTTGACATCCGAAGCTGAAGTGTTTATAGCACAAGTTGGATCGATTTGAGGATCAAATGCGTAGAAGAGATCATAATTACATAGTCAAGAAACATATGAACCAGCTATTTTCCTCCTGCGATGTCCTCTCATAAGTACTCAGCATGGAGATTAGCTAAACAGTATACTTGCTCTGCTTTGTAGAATCGCAGTCTCTCACTTTCTCATGTTGATCTTTCCTTCACAGGATACGGTAATGTGATCCAACACAAAAAAATATTCCCGTTAAAAAAATCATGAATGCTCAGTTTTGATCGACACCGACAGAATGGTATTACTTTATGAATAAGTTTCCTATTGTGGCTGTACTTTGCAGTGGTGTAGAAATGCGCTGCGATAATGAAACATTGTTTCGTTAACTTTATTATATAATGCCGGGGGAAACCAGGGCGATGCTATGGATTAATTGTCATACAGTTTACAAAAGGGCCTCTTCTCTCCCAGTGAGGTAACAGGCAGTGATGTTGAGATGCGGAGCGTCACATTCAGAGGTCTTTCTCGTCTTTTGGTTACTCAACTACATGAGAGGGTCAAACAGTCATCAGTACATATACACACACACGCACACCCACACACACACACACACACACACACACACACACACACACACACACACACACACACACACACACAATATTATATTCAATATTGTGTTTTTGTTTCAGGTTCATTGGTGTGCCAAACTCCGAGCTGCTGTGCAAATGCCCAGGTGGCTCAAGCGGTCTCATGGGACCTTGTTAGTGTTAAACTCACATTTGCCACAGAGCCTTAATTCAAGCCTGCATCTGATATCTGGGGCGTGACATGTTCCGCAAATGAAGCGCTCAGGTGCACAAAATCATTCATTTGTATGATTTTATGACCTATTATTTATAGGCGAGGTTAAACATGATGGAATCACATCATATATATATATATATATATATATATATATATATATATATATATATATATATATATATATATATATATATATATATATATATATATATATATATATATATATATTTTTTTTTTTTGAAGTTGGAAACATTCCTGAGGATGAAATGACTTATAGTAATGACTTATCATAACCATATGAACACTTAAAAAAAAAACAATAGCTTTTAGAATTAAAATACCTTTATAAAATAAATACAAAGGCTAAAATAATCAAACACAAGTGTTGATTGTGGACTAGTTTCTGTAGATGAATTTACATTTTTTGGGACTTTTTGGACTTTTTTTATGAACAGGACCAATGGCTTGTGGAATCTCCCATTTTGAATGTCTCTTGTGTGTCTGTGATTCACTACTGAGCTTTTTTGTCAAGAAGTATTTGTTCTGGAGTGACCTCACCCCACTATCTGTGCGTACTGTATGTGGTTATGAGCAGAACTTGTGATAGTGAAAGGCATGCTTACGCACATACAGTACACATCAACACAGAAAAGTTACATTCTGAATCTCCGGTGAAGAGAGAGAGGAGGTGGGCCAGGCAGATGGAGCATCCCGCTTCTTGCTGAGCAGGCTTGATGACAGCTGAACAGCTTGAGGTGTGCTGGAGCGGCAGGCCATAAACACACACGACATACTCATGCTATCATATATGCAATAAACACGCATCAACAGATTAGTTTGCACACATTTCTTTGTGGACAGCTGTCCTAAGCCCATCCCGGATCCAGTTTTCTTGTCCCAGGGGCCCACCTGAAGTGTGTGAATACAAATCCGTACTATGATAAGACAATAAGGTGTGCGTCATCGGTTGTCGAGTCCATCACTTGTCATGCTCTATCAATATCAATAATGCACCTTCGCTCACAGCACATTCCATCAGGCTTTCATTCAAGCTTTGTTTATGCGTAATCAGGCACTGAGCTGTCACTGCTACTGATGGCTTATTGGCTCGCTGTCATTCAAGCCATTATTCAAAACCATTTCCCGATAGCCACCTGCCGTCACGCTCCCGCTCTCCATTTTCAATCACATGTCCTCACTTCCCCTTCCCTAGCTACAAATCATGACTCCCCAGTCAGCCTACACCCTTAACTGTGATTTGAAAGTCTTTGTATACAATCCCGCATGCATTTCAAAGGACTATGGGCTTTTGGTAAAAAAAAACAAAACAAGGTGTCTTTTTTTTCAGTCCACTAAATAATGAAGGTGATCTAAAAATTGTAAATATGCATTATGATCAAGCAAATAACACACACAGAACTCATGTTGAAAAAGAGGAAAGAAAAAAAATTGGTTGCATTGGTCTCAAGAAGATGATGAGTGGTTCTTTTCATGCTCCCCATGTTCACTAAAGAACTGTTCTGCCTCTGTTAATTGTCCTGGCGTTGAGTCATTGAAATACACATCCTGGCCTTTCATGATTTGTGAAATTGATTGTTCTTTCGAGGCTAATTGTCACTTAAGCCTTCGTCCTCTCCAGAGTTAAATGGCATTACGCTTCTGAAGCCGCCGCACACACCCGCTCATTCATTCTCACAGGATTCGATCAGCCGCTGCTTTATAAAAGATCTGCCAAAGAATGTAGTGAGGCCGTAACCCATCTTAAAATCACAAACAAATGACTGCTTGCTGGAGACAAAAGCCTGCCGAAAGTGATGTGCTCCCTTGTGTTACTTTGTGCCAGCTTATTCCCACTAATTTGCTTTGAGCTATTCATTCGGACCAATTTGCAGGTTGACAGGTGGTTATTTTGGAATCAATAGAGGTTGGTGTATAAATTACGTCAATTGAAGATGAATGTAGATTTCTAGAAATCCCAGACACCAACAGAAGCCATGAGCAATATCTGTTATGTTTCGATCTGGTTACGTTTGGTTTTGATTCCTCACGTGCCCTTTTTTCGCCACCTGTTCTCGTTATCAGTGTTCCTTGTGTGTAACCAATTAGCTCCCTCAACCCTTTGTGTGTTGTCCAGGTGTTTCTTGTTGTCTCGTCACTGAGCTTGTATTTAGTTCCCTGGGTTTCTGTCAGTCTTTGTTGGGTCATTGTGAGCTGTGAGTATGTGAGCATACGTGTGCTCCTGTCATGTTTTGTTTCCAGTTATCGTTTGGTTTGATACTTGTGATTTCCAGGCATTTTTTGAGTACTTCGACTTGGTGTTTTTTTTTTCCATTTGTACTGCTGTGTGTATTTTTTGTACAATACATTTTGGTCAATCCAACCTGCTCCTCCCTGCCTCCCTGCTTTTTTGGGGTCCTACAACTACCATCACGCAGAACGTGACAATATCAACATTGATATGGACTGTTTTGAATGCAGAGATTCTGCAAATCTGTCTGCGGTCTCTCTCTTCTGCCTTAATCATTTAACAGAATGGTCACTTTGAACAAAAATTGTACAGTAGTTCCAAAGGTCACTGCCTGTTACACACTGACCAAACCCACTGCAGTTGACTGGCCGCAGTATTTCCCTGCATTTGCTTCCTGACTTATTGAGTATACAGACAGCTGTGGCTGTCTCTGGCTCCACAGTCCTGTCTAGGGCTAATATAATACATCCATCTGGCAATAATAAGTCCATGACCCCCATCTCAGTCGTTCCTGAGAAACTCGTCTCAAAGCCTTGAAAGCAGCCTGTTGCACTCATTGGTTAATTAGACTCTTCTACTCCGTTTGCTTTGAAGGAAACTGAATACAAGGTCTGATTTATTTTTGGCGGTATGAAATATTGTGTTTATCGAGGGGGGTTCATTGACACTGTTGCTACATGGGGGTGATCATTTTTCCACTCACGAAAAGTGATAGCAGACGTTTTTTCTCCCCTTACTCTGTGCAGAGTGATACAGCTCAACAATAGCACCACTGTGCCAAAAGAGAAATGGCAAACTCATCGTGAGTCACAGAGAAAGTAGAAGCTCTTAAACCTCCACCCCACTCATCCATCACTTTAAAACAGCATGGGTACATGCAGATTGAATAACAACCCGTGAGGCCTTTTTTTTTTTTTTGCTCGGTTGCAGCTGGAAAAACATATTTGATTTGTTTTTGATTTTGCACAGAATGAAATAGATCACAGTGTATGTCATACCAATAACGGGGAATCACATATTTAGATTTTTTTTTCATTAAACATTCTTAATGACATATGCGCAGTGTTAAATCAGTTAGGATGGATAGTGCGCGAGCTGTGTCATGCTGTGAAGGAATGTGTGCTGTTGAAAGGGAAAAAAAAAGAGGATTTAAAGACATCTACCAGATGTCTGACCTCTCACCTTTGTCCACAACACCCCACTCAAACCTCCCCTCAGCTCCCATCTCACTGATATTTGTCCTCAAGTCACTGTTACTCAAAATAATGGGCTGTCTCCGCGCACTACTTGTGTTTTATACGCGTGCCTCATAAATTCACATTATTTGTTGCCTGAAAAAAATAAAATAGTTATTTTAAGGTACAATTGCTGGTAGTTATCACTGGCAAGAGGTGATGTACCTTTTGCCGCTGTTTGAAGAAAAAACGATTCGTGAAAATATTTACACATTTTTAAACAAATAATAAAAAAGCGAAGAAAACTGTTGTCACTCATAAAATATTTGGTGCAATGATCGACAACAATGGTATAATTTTCCGTTCTGACTGATGGACATTTATTTTATTTCTGAACTTGTTATAATGCTTCAAGGGAAATTCAACTCACCATCTGCTCTGCATTTTGTGTTGCACACCACACAGAGAAGCAGATGACACATTATTGGGCATGCAAGGAGAGAGAGTAAAAGGAGCTCGCAAATGGTGCTGAACTTGTTGACTTGTGGTATTAGGGATGTTGCTTTGCTCAAGAGCACTTCAACGGTAACCAAGAAGCCACCTCGTATCCCTCCCAAATCTGCATTAGTTGCCATCTTTGTAACATTTGTCTGCCCCAGGATTCGAACCGTACTCTTACAGATGAGCTCCTGCTGCCCCAAGAGAAAATACAAATTGAACGGTAAATTACGCTGATTTCAAAGTAAAATATCAAATGCAGTCCTTTAATGGCATTGTTATGGCGCCTTCCAACACATTGTTAGAAGCTGTGAGGAACATACCTAGAGACTTGAAAATATATTCAGTCCTCATTTTGGTCATGGGTAAATGTAGCCTATCTCAGCTTACTTTGGATGAGAGGCAGGGTACACTGTGGACTGGTCTCCAGTCAATAGGCAGGGCACGTTTTCAATTAAGCTAACATGCATGCCTTTGGAACGTGGAAGGAAGCCAAGTCAAGCACAGCCAACCACTATCTCAGTGTGGTGCCCCAAAAGAGGCCATTAGTATTAAAAAAAAAAAAAGAAACAAACAAAAGGAAACCCATATAATTCAGACATGTTAGAGCCATAAATGGACAACAAAAAAAAAATCTGATTTCCATTCCTGGGTTTACAACGATCCAATCATACACTAAAAAAAATGGTGTGTTGAATTTACCGATTTTTATTTCATCAACTGGTTGTACGAAATAAAATAATCTGGACCCAGATACATTTTTTAAAGTAGTCTTTAAAAATTATTTGTAAATCCAGATGATTCTGTTCTGTGCAGCCACATAAACAAAATAAAATTGAATAAATTCAACACGCCATTTTTTTTCCATGTCATGGTTGATGTTTGCTAAATGCCTTAGCTGTGTAGTTGTTCTTGCTCATTAAAAACAAACACAGATTTATAGGGAACCCCACTGTTTTGGGGGGACAAGGACTGCGAAGAGCAAAAATCTGCGATTGTGTGACTATCGTCTTGGAAAAAACAGCCACAAAGTATGGGAAAAAGATAAAAATGCAAATAAGCAAAGCAGGCCTGAGGACTTCACGGTAACGATCGTTACCGGTAGCGTGTCGTTTCTGTGGGATCATTTTTACGGTACCGAAAAATCGTTTCCCATATAAATCACCGCACACGAGTTGACTGGAGCGATCGAATCTCTCCTGTGTGATCAACGCGATTTCACCGTACCCGTATGTGTGTTTGTGGTGTGGTGTGAGTGTTTTTACTTTCGTTTCATTAAGTGGTGGGGAAGTATACTTTTTAAGATCAGAATTCTTGATTATGAATATCAGTCAATATCGAAAAATGGGTTCCCATTGTGAACGTTTACGGAACCCAAAATTAGTTACCGTGGTTTCCCATCAGGTGATCCATCGGAACTGAAAAACGGTTTCTGTGAATTTCTGAAATCCTCAGGGCTGCAAAGGTTTTTTTTGATAATGGGCAGGAGTGATGTGGTGAATTTGTGAATGCCAAACAGCAAATTTGCAGTGGTTAAGTGGCAATATTCTCAAGTGGCACTGAGTGTGTCCAGCCTACTTTTAGAATGCCCACTGTATTATCATGGCCGACTTTCCACTGGACTTCACCCCAATCCATGCCATTGTCCACAATAGCGGTCTGATGGACACAAATCAACTCTTTGTTGCTGTGGGTGGGAGAAAAATAAGACGAGCTCACAATAGCTTGCAGTGTGTGTTTTTTTTTTCCATAACACACATTAATGCCAACCCGACTGCATTATTATCTCCCACACCAAGCACTGACTACATTCTGAACAGGTCGCACAATGACGCCTTGTACTTAGATGTTCAGACAAAGGACAGAGCACTTTTTGTGCTGTCACGCGGTGATCTGTTGCGAAACAGTCAGACGTGGTTTTATAGTTATAATGCGCATTTTAAAGCTTCCAAAGAGTACTGTAGCAAAGTAACATCATTTTCCGGGTTGCTCTCATAGTCACACTTTTGTTTTGTATTACATTCAAGTTGACATCAAAGTTATTTTACAAGGAAACTACTGTGTGCAGATGTGACTGTCCAATGTGACTTGATGTATTTTTTTTCCTCCACAATTTCAGGTCATAACTTAGGTTTATCTATTTTTATGTCCTTGTATGACATGTGTATGCACCTAAATGTGGCAGGGTGGTGTTCAGTGCCAGTATATGTGGGAAATCCGGATTTATATGTTTGCGGCGCTTTTAATTTGCTATTAAAAAAAAAAAAGAACAAAACAATATCCCAAGATTTTAGCAGTAGTGGTGCTGTTAATATGGTGTTGGGTAAACTGATGGGCAGAAAGGCCCAGGGATGGGTTGATTTTACCATCTGCCTCTACTCTTTATAATCATGGGTGATTGGTGTATTTTATTTACTACAACTATGAAGTCAACATTTAGAATTTTGGGGTGGGGCGGGGGTGGGGGAATCACGGTATTCCCTTTTAATCACGGTATTCCCTTTTTGGCAAATTGTTCTGAACTTAGCAGCCTACAATATGTTTCGTATAAAGCAGGGGTCCCCAACCGCCGGTCCGCGGACCGGTACCGGTCCGCAGGGCATTTGGTACCGGGCCGCACAGAAAGAACTTGCCTTAATTCCGTTTTATTTTTTTTTTCGGAATACAAAAGACGTTTTATTTTGAAAAATTACCGGATTCTCTGTTACATCCGTCTATGTCACGCTTGACTTATGTCAAGCCACGCTTCTCCGTCACGTGACCGATTACGCTAAAAACAACGCTGGAGGTCGCAAAATTGGTTTAAAAAAAACTGCTGGAGATCGCAAATGACGGCGGCCTTAAAAGTACGTTCGAGACAACTGGATTCAAGTTATGGCTGAATACTCTGAGATCGCCACAATAGCACTGTTGCTATTTCCGACATCCTACCTGTGTGAGGTGGGGGGTTTCTGCAGCAACGGCGACAAAAACAAAATTACGAAGTAGACTGGACATAAAGAACACACTTGAGGTGTCATTATCTCCTATTACCCCGAGATGGGACCGTCTAGTTGCAGAAAATCAAGCTCGGGGCTGTGGTGAGTCGTCATTTTCTTGCACTTTGAATTTGCGTTGTATCGTATTTTGAAGGCATTAAACATTACCATAGCGATCAGTGTTGCGGCCAGATTCGACACTCCTTGTGTTTATTATTATATTTCGAAAACGCCACAGTTTTCATGCAGCTCATACCATATTATTTTGTTGTATTAATCCGCCACATCTTAAATGCCGGTCCCTGAAAATATTGTCTGACATAAACCGGTCCGTGGGGCAAAAAAGGTTGGGGACCCCTGGTATAAAGTACTGTGCAATGAGAAACCACTACAGTTTGTCAAGCGTTCTTTCTCGTGGATTATATGGATAGTTTTGCATGAATCAACAGCAGTGCCATTTTGGTGTTTGGTTCTCCCATTTGTTCCA
>CAAKHF010012799.1:13884-29539 GCA_901007745.1 Hippocampus kuda
GGTGGCCATTAGCTTCCACACAAAGTGCGGTGAAGGTACAGGGGCCGAACGGAGAGTATGCAGGGCTCTGCTATATATATATATATATATATATATATATACACACACACACACACACACACACACACACACACACACACACACACACACACACACACACACACACACAGTATTTTTTTTTTTAACCCGCCAAAATTCCTTGGATAAACTACCAATAACTGTCAAATTAAAATTAAGACACTGGGGGGAAAACACCCGTGAATAGGTGAATTTGTTGTGATGTCATGAGATTTTTTGTCAAACATCTGCCTCTGCTCAAGTGACTGGAAAAAAAAAAACACGAGAGTAAAAAAATCATGTACGGAAAATGTCGAAGAATGACAAAAAAAAAAAAAAAAAGTACTTCGTGATGGGGAATAAACATCTAAATAAAAAAATCCAAACTCTTGGTGACATATTAATGCAATGACAATATTGGTGAGCCGTCCACAGACAAGACGTGGGAGGTGACTCACCGGCCGCAGAACCCCACCTAAAGCGGGCCACACGTGTCCACGCCAGTGTTATGATTACCCATGACGACGCGCTGGAAATAACCTGCAGCGGGACCGGACGGACCGGTGGGGACCAGGCGGCGGGCGCGTCTCTCACAGCAGCAAGGCCCGGACCTGCTGCGGGGATCTGGGAAGGAGGCGCTCGGGGTCTTTGTAGGCGTTGGGCGGGCCGTTGAGCGCCGCGTGCACCTCGCCGTATGCTCGGCACACCAGCTCGGTGGACTGCGAGAAGATCTGCTCCCTGCCACGGGAGAACACGGCATTTCGTCAGCGTTCGCACTTTTACAAACTCCAAGTTGTTTTTTTTGTTGGTCTTCCCCTTCCTATTCATTCTCATTTCGTCCTTTTCAGAAAAAGAATCATGAATCTTTATCAGCGTGAGTTGAAAACGTTTTATTATTCCCCCCTCGCCTCTCCAAGGTATTTTAGTGGGCGCCAATGAAACTGGATTTTTGCTCGTTGCCGGCCATCGCGGGAGTCCGCTCTATTTCCAAAATTCCCCATCGTAAATTCCCATGGAGGTTTATTGGAGACTTTACGGAAATTTACCAGAAATCCTCCACCCCCTCGCAACCTCAATATGTTCGCCATCTTGCTCGAGAAGAAGAACCAAAAAAAAAAAAAAAAAAGGCCATTTGCGTTATTTGTGCTTTCGTGTGTCGATCAGCTCGGACGTGCGCGCCATCGAGACGATTTCAGGGAACCGCCGACGCGAGTGAGAAATGGACCAGAAGCTAATTAATGGCGTCCTGCCCATTAGGCCTGCGGCGTCCATTAATAGAGAACATTAACCTGAGGCACAGAGTGCTCCTCTCGCCGGCCGCACTTGCCGGTAAACGTGACTCACAGCACGCGGCGGCTGGATGGAGGCAGCTAAAAGCATATGTGCGCGCGCGCGCCGCCTCGGCCGGGCAAACACCAAACAACCCGGCGGCTTCGCCGCTTCCACGCGGCCGATGAAAAGTCGCCGCGGCGTCGAGTGGAGTGTTTTGCTGGCAGCGTGCGCCGCGCCAGGGCCCAATCGCACTCACTTGATGGCGGCGCTGAGCAGGAAGTTGAGCTGCGGCATCGCCAGGCTGTCGGGTGACGACAGGTAGCGGTCGAACTGGACCTGTCGACGGAAGGACGACAAACGCGTTTGTGCAAGTCTTCGAGGGACAGACTTGTCCTTGAGATTTTGTTGGATCGCTACCAAAGCTGCGAAGACTGGACGGCGAAGAATGTTTTGTTTGAGTCATCGCATGAGGCCCGCACATTGGTGACCCACGCAAAATCTGTTGGTGCCGACGTGGAATCGTTGTAAAATTCCGCCCCTTACAGCTTGTTACCTTGAGCAACGTGGCATTTGGTCGGCATGTCTATCATAAGGAAAACCACCAAAGCGGCTCAAGAATCCATGCCCTAAATGACGTATGAAATGCTAAGCTAGCATCTCTTTGTTCGCGCGCCATTCTCCTTCAAACGGTGCACATCAGAGAAAGAAAGGGGAAAAAAAAATATCCAGTACCTCCATAAGCAAACAAAATTTCAGTCAAATTCAAAAATCTAATGAAAATTCAGCACCCGAGGCCAGATGAATTCAGCAACACGGAATTGGGTAGGCAGGCATGTCTATCCGATGTGACCCCACCAAAAAAAATTCTCAAGAGGCCATACTCCCAAGATGCAAAGAACGTGGCCACAAACAGCGTCTCTGTAGCATGCAATTAGAATTATTTTTAGAAATCCTGCCATCTTAAATGCAACGGTCCTTCCCTCACCATAAAAACTGATCCAGAGCTGTGAAAAAGTATTTAGCTCCTTCCTGATTTTTGTGTTCTTTGCGCCAGGGGTACAAATACTTTCTCACGGCACGGTCACTCAGCTTCTCCTTCCGGTTTTGCTAATGACGAAGGTTCCTCATGAAATGTACTCACCATGGCCGCTTTCACTGAGGAGACGTCCATGCCGGGCACGAGGGACAGAGGACCCTGACGACAACACATAACAAGACGTGTTACGCCCATTTAAAAAAAATCACAACATGACTGGCTTATCACATGGCGGTTGTCAAGACAGGCGTTTTGTTTTGACGTAGCAGCCTCGAATGTCAGCCTCGAACACAATCCGGGTGCCATTCTAGCGGGAACTTGGAGACGGAACATTTGACAGAAGCGCTGCACATTGCGACATGATTTACCGGACGGTATATTTGTAATTTGAGTCTGAATACGAATTTTCAGGTTGAAATGAGTTGGCCGATCTGGACCACATTGGGATGAAACTTGGTTTGACTTGAGATGTTCCAACCTTGCATCCGTCTGCAGCACTTTCCATTCAGGAAATTTTATAAAATTCTACGATTATTTATTTATTTATTTATTTGGGGGCAGGGGGGTGGTGTAGGTTTTTGGGGGAAGCGGATGACTTAACTGCATAGTTATGAAAATAAAATGAAAGGGAAGAAACATAAAATGTGCATTATTAAAATACCCCCCACCAAAAGGACTCAAAAAAAATTCTGAATACAAAAGTTCTTATTAGTAAAATAATGACAATAATTCTGTTCTATTCATACAATTTTAAAAAGGTTTAAAAAAAGGCTAATTTGTCCAAAATAAATATTAATGCATAAAAATAAAATATTTGTATCATTCAAATTATTTTTTTATGAAGGTTAATTAATAAATAAAAAAAAACAAATAAAACAGAGACTTATTATCATTAAAAAAAAAGTTACATATAAATATTAATCAATAAAAATAGCATTTGAGGACGTTTTAGCAAGTGGTCTTCCTTTGGAGGAACGACATAATCAACAGCCGCCTTCTCCTCCTCCCCGATGAGAGAAAATGACAGGGCGGAAACTTTTTACAGATAGTGAAAGTCAACCTTGAAGGCCGAGAACAGACGCTGTGCCGTGCAGACGCAGACACACGCACACACGCGCACACACACACACACACACACACACACACACACACACACACACACACAGACTTGATCTCCTCAAACACACGCTGGACTATTTCGGGCGAGGCCACCCGGGGAGATGATGACGCTTGGCGACCAAGTTTCGTGCCGGGGAGCGGCGCTTCTGTCCCGGCGTGACCTGCGTCGTCACGACACGTAACCGCAACCACGGCCGCCGGTCAACAGTGGGCGGAGACTGTCGGATGCTTGACTTGTGTTCATAGCATCGGAAAGAAAAGCATACAAGCGCGGACGCGGGCCATACGGTCACCGTGGCGTCGGCATCGTAAACAACAACGCTCGCCACGGAGGTGTTTGTGGAAATAAGTGGAATTTCAAATATCTCCCGACGCGCCGCTGTTCCAATGGCCGGTTTTGGGGATATAAACACACTGATAATCCATTTGCACAAGTGTGCACACCCTCTTACACTGCCCTAGCCTCACTTGACGTCCAGTGAAAAATATCCCCTGCAGTGTGAGGAGTGTGTTCTGGGACCTGCTTGGCATCGTGCTGCTGGACACAGTTGTAGATGTAGCTGAGGCCCGCTCTGGTCAGCACGTAAGAGGCCTGCTCGTTGATCAGCGTGTCAAGGTGAGCTTCGATCTGCGGAAGCGGAATAAGAAACAGAGCAGAGTGAGTGGTTGCAGTCGAGAAAAAAAAAAAAAAAAGAAAACAACAGTGAAGTGCCACGGTGAGCAAATGGTACTGGTGCCTAATGGAGTGTCGCCGGAGACGCGTTGCATGACACAAAGGATGTGATCCAATGAGACGGATAGATGGACTGCCGTAACACGAGCTCATCATGAATGGCAAAAAAAGTTGAATGCTTCTTGTTTTCTTTTTTTTTCGGTTTCTAACTAGGGTCCACAGAGCTGTAGCTTGGAGGGCCACAAATTGATTTCCCGATGATTTTGAGAACGTACAAACCAACAAAGACAGGTGTACGACAAGCTTTTTACCAGAATCAAGATAATTTCATTCTTCAATAACAATATCATGTCATGGTTTTTCCTTAAAACGCGACATCTGGAATCTTTTCTTCAATTACTTACGAAATACAGAAGAAAGAATAAGAAGTTCATTGTTCCGTTTGAACTCTCCTATTGCCATAGGCAGCTCATGTTGTCCGCGGGTGTAAATAGAACCATTTACTTATTTATGTCGGACATCAATCGAGTGCAAACGCATCCGCGCAAGTATGCTGCAGTTAGTGCAGTCACTCTCTTGTCTCTCTCCCGCTGCTCGGCGTAACTGCTCACCCCTCCCCTCGACGCTCAGTCGAGAAAGAGGAAAAAAAGTTGCTGACCTCCCCAAATTAACTCATTCACTCCCAAAGACGTTTTTAAACGTCTTTTCAGACTTGGTCCAGAATTGGCTGGTACTGAATGAGTTAACTTCAAATGGTCGCCTTATTTCGCGAGCTCCACAATGAGCAAATCACATTCAAGAAAAGTCAAAGCTCATGACCGGTGACGGGACAGTTTCAGCGGTGATTGAAACCTTTGACCATTTAAAACCGCGGTCACACCGGTGATGGGCCGATGCCTACCTGGAATTCAAGCATCTCCAGCCTCTTATCTGTGAACTCAAAAAGCGCCAGCGTGGTCTTCATAACGTACAGCGAGTTGACCATGTAGGTGGCCATGTCGGCCGTGCCCAGGTTACTGGCAGAGACCGTGCACAGCTGCAGGAGAGGGTCCAAAATGCACGAGAGCACCTGAGGGCGGGTGAGAAGGGGAGCACGTGAACCACGAAGGTGATCACGGAACGGGAACGGACGGGGTGAAACCGGCAAAATTGTTTACTTGGGCAAAGTCGGCCTGGCGAGCACCCACGGGGACCACGGAGGAGTCGTGAGACGCCAGAACCTCCCTGAGGAGGGCCAACGTCTGGGTGAGGGAAGTGGTGGGGCCCAGGTCGGGAGGGGGGAGCTCCACCTACAAAAAAAAAAAGAAAAAAAAGAAAGAAAAAACAGGATCCTGAAATGTCTCCGGACACGTCACTCGAAGGGAAAATAAATGATTCAGAAATAGTCGGCCACATCGCTCCAGGTGAACTTCTTTTGGCCTTCTCTAAACTTTTAAATGGCCCTGACCCAACTGCTCAGCGCTTCTCTGTGCAGCCTCTTGTTGTGCAAAAAGTACAAACGCATTGGACGTGCACGCCAAAGTTCAGAGAAGGTCAAATGAAGTTCACATGGAAAAGGTGAGAGCGCCTTTTAGGTTCATCCTGAAATTTTGCACAACAGCCGAACGTCTCTTTTAGAATCGCGCCTCACGGAAAATGGACTATTTCATTTCTGGTACACAAAACACTTGCGTCTTTGTGCCTGGCCGCCCGTCAAGTATGTAATTGAACAACCGAATCAATATCTTGTGAGCCGCCCATATCTGAGAATGAGTCTGTGAGCGAGCCATTCAGAATTTTGCCGAACTGTTGCCGCCTCAGTTCAATTCCTCGACCTCATATATTGTTTCTCTGAAGACGATCTGACACTTTCAACAAACGGCAACGTTGTGCACAAATGATCCCAAGAACAGAGGCTGCAAATGTGCGTCCGACTCCAAGTTTTTTTTTCCGTCCGGGTGTCCCGATACTTTTCTCTTCATCTCATTAAATCCTACACGGGTAATCTGGGAGTCAGTTGTGCTTCAAATGAAAAGGGCCGTGATTAAATCTTCTCGCGGAAAAGGAAAAAAAAAAAGGAGGTGAGCAATCTTTTGTGCACCTAATGGCCGTCATTATGAGAAGAGCGCGTTCCCGGCTGCGGCTGCAATCGACACTGAAACCCGGAGGGGGCAATCTATCGGATTAGCAGCGGGGGCCACCGGGCTCATCGGCCTCGTGGCTATCGATCGGGAGCCGGCTGGACACCCGCTACGTGGAAGAGCGCGTGCCGCCGTGCATTTGGACGGCAATTTAAGCAGAACGGCAAGATGTACGCCGTGTTTTTTGGGTGGTCAGTAAGGGCCACTCGGACGCGGCGGGACTAAATGTTTTCAAGAGGTCCAGAAATAGACCAAGTCCATGAAGGAGGGGGTGATACACAACCTCTGCACGATCCCTACGGCAGAAAACACGGATCGGACCTTGTGTGACTTTAAAAAAAAAAAAAACTTTTCAATGAAGCGTACGTTCGTGTTTTGTAAACACGGATGACAATTTAGCCTTCAGTGAACCTTGCGCTCCAGTTTCCCGTGAACCTGAGGGGGATTTCGACTCTTCTATGAGTCTATTGTACGCATTTTATGCAGTGGTTAAGTAATTGATTTCCCTACGATGACGACTGGGAAGAGCCCAAGAGCTGGCAAAGGGCTTATTATGGATTACATCCTTTAATTCGGGAGATAAAATGGTGACAAATCTGTTTTATGCGCCGTGTAATTTCCCCTCGGGAGGCCAAACGGAGGCCCTCCTTCTTGTATTCGCCTACTTTGTCCATGAGTCTGCTTGCGTGAAGGCTCAAGCTGTTGAAGAACATCTTTTTGCTGAGCACGTGCATCTCCTCGATGGTCATGAGCAAAGCGGCCGCGCCGGTTCCCACGATGGAGCTGCCAACACACGCGAATTCGACGGGGGGCGTGAAGCCGTGACAAAAGGCCGAGCGGGGACAACGGGCGCGGCGACAGACCTGATGGTGTGGTGGTAGAACTTGAGCAGGTTGGACAGCTTGTAAAGCAGCACCGCGCCCGGCTCGGCCACGATGACCTGCTCTATCCGAACCTGGAAAGCGTGCGAAGGCGTCGGAACAGGAACGGCAATAAGGAGACATTCGGGACTATTTGAGCTGCTCACTTTCAGAGGGCGACACACTCCTTCCGTGATGTGTCCGACCACCTCCTGCATGTTGTCCTCCGCATCTGGACCAAAAAAAAAAATTTTAAAAAGCGCTGCATTTAAACCCACTTCAAATGCAATTTCTGACCACACATTTAGAGTAATGTAACCCTTCATCCCCGCGACCCTCGTGAGGATAAAGCGGTTCGGAAGATGAATGTATGAATGAATGAATGTATAACCCTTCATTTGGAGTCCTGGCTTTCAATGTTCATTTTTTGTAAATGTGTCCACCGGATGGCGCTGTATCTCCCCATTCAAAGCATGCAGCAACAAAATTGAACCGTTTCCTGTTTTCGCCAACTAATTCCGCAATGATCAAAAATCTCCCTATAATTTGTATCTGATATTTTCTTTTCGACTAAAGAAAGGAAAACAATACATATATTTTACATAAGTTACTCCCCCCCAATAAAAAGTGGATTTGTGTAAATTTCCTAGCCTTTGAAGAAAACAAACATGCTATTAGATTGACTAACAAAGTGGAACGAATAGCGTACATTTACCGCCAACTTGGGGGAAGTTGACATGTTTTTTATTCAAATGAATTATTAACCATCTCACAGAAACTATTTTACTTTTTTTTCTCCCCCGAACAAAAGTGGATTTGTGGAAACCAACCAGGCCTTTAACAGGATTTAAAAACTAAAACAAAATTCATATTTCACATGCCCTGGTTATTTCTAGCCGTAGCGGAAATCAAAGACTGCCTTTTTGAAGTGGAAAAGCAAACTCGCGTGAATTACTTTTCGACAAGAGTTTTGGGAAACGGGCCAATTTTGGAACGGCGATATTTCACCCATCGACGTACCCTGCAGAGTGACCCTCTTGAGCAGCGCTTCCAGGTGCTCCCTCTCGGAGGCGGTGGCTTGGTGCAGCCAGGCCAGCATGTCGCCCAAGTACCTACGAGAACGAATCATGTGAATTCAATCCCTCCTGGCCGGCAGGAGGCTAATTTTAACACGTCGGGAACACAAGCGCCCGCAATCACGGGCCATCATGTTTCATTTCCCCTCCAAAGACAACAGCGCTGTATTGCTTGTTATATAATGCTCGCAAAAACAACGGGGGTGAAGGAGATTGACTGTGTGTGTGTGTGTGAGTGTGTGCGCGTGTGTGCTTGCGTGCATGCGGTGAACACGGTGAGAAACAACTCAATGTTCTCAGAATCGCTGATACCTCCGACTGACTCCTAACTAAAGGCCATTCTGCGGACCATTCCGAGAAAATCTCCCGGGAGGACGGCGCTGCGGCTAATAAGGACACGCGCCGATCCAATATCCGCCATGTGAGAGTCATTCGCCGTCAAAAGGTGGAAGCCAAACCGTCCAAACGGTCATCACGCCAACTTTACCGTTAATTTGGGGAGAACTTGGGTCAAGACGCCTTCTTAATCCAACATATCAAACATGCTGCCACTAGCATGAGCACAATGCTGAAGGACTTATTTCTTGCACATTTCAACACCAATATTCACGGCATGCTTCGCAGAAAGATAATCAACCAAATTCAAATGAATGATATGTCACAATAATCTATCGTTACACTAACAACGTGGCAACGGTACCGCAGATGGACATATCAATGGACTATCATTTGGATCTCCGAGGCTGAAACCAGAGGGCGGCCATCTTAGGTTGTCACTGTCACTATCAAACCTATTGGTCCACCTTCATGCCACAGAGAGAGAAAATAAAGTGAAAACAGTGCGGCGATAGCAAAGTATTCATGTCAAGCGGGTTTAGCGATTGGCAACGCAAGATGGCCGCCAGTCGCTCCGCTCCTGACTGGTTGTGTGTGCTTATGATGACTCGGATTACACACGCTCACCTTGATTGACAAGTTTAATTCATGACGTGACCTCTCCGCTTGCATCTCAAATCAATGTTCCCCATTCAAAAGTATGGAAATGCCATTAATCCATTCCAGCCCTTACGATGCAACATTATTTTTTGCTGCGTGATTATTAACAAGAAAATCACTACTATACAGTATAGAATCAGAAAAAAAAAAAAACCAGAACAGTTTTTCCTTAATTGTTACATTTTCTTCACTTCATCCATATTGTTTTTTTTCTTGCCTTTTCCACTGGCCTGTGCTCACTCTCAGTAGCCTCCACATCTTTCCAAGGACAGAGGTTGGCAGCTGCAAAATCATTTGAACGCCTTTGGCTGGCCTTCTAACCTTTAGTGACTCCTTCTATTTGAGTAACAGTGCCTATCGTGGAGGTGCTACGCTTTGCCAAGCCTAGATTCAATCAACACCATCGATAGTTGGAAATGTTGTCCAATATCTGCAGGAAAAATGAACAATGCAAGCAAGACAACAGACAAAAAAAAAAAAAACAGCCCAACCAAGACTTGTACTTTCATTGCCAAGTAACCACATGAACATGGTGGTGGCCTGACGCGTTGAGGTTCATTGCTGCCATCTACTGGCGGAGTGTCAGAGCTCACTCGTAAATAAAATAAAACTCCACCAAAGCTCTTGTAAGTCAAGATGCCACAGTTCAAACGCAAAATGGATGGAAGTTGGGGTTTGAATTGTGACGTCACCTCATCGGGTCATGCGAGTGCATCTCAATGGGACGGGGGGTCCCGCCCGGTCCCCCGCGCGTCAGGGCATCGATGAAGCCACGCACCACCGCGCTCCTGCGCGCCGTCCCAAACTCATCCAGGGTGTACCTGCGGGCAAAAGGGATACAAAGGCCGTGTGGGAAGCGGCGGTGTTTTTCTACGCTGGAGGTCAGTTGTGAAACAAATCAGGCGCCCGAGCAGCGCTTCCACAAGGAAGCCGACGTCTCTGTGAGACTAAACACCAGATAGCGCGGAATCAAGAATCCAGGAAAGGCCCGTCTGTGAGCGTGACCTTGCACACAGTCAAGGAAAGGGGGGCGGGGGGATTGAAAATAAAATAAAAATCAAATAAACACTGGATGGGCATGTGAAATGACGTTCAAGTCATAAGTCATCTTGAGTGCAGTAAGTAAACTGCATGGACAAGCGACACTAATGGACACCAAAGACCTTTTTGAAACCTTTCCAAGGACACTTTCAAGCACTTTTCCTGCAATTTCAAGTCCAATGGAGTACTTGACATCATTTCCTTGCAGATAAAAAGCAATTACGCCTTGGCCCTCAAAGCTATTTTTAACAGGGAGCCCTCAAAATGATCAGCACAACTTCAGCTTAAAACAGACGCTCTGCATTTTGCACAGCAGGGGTTCGTCTCAAATGCGGGCCCTGGAATGTTGTTCAAAATGGCTGCTTCAAAGCAAAACGGCCACCGTCCCGCTAACTTGCTGACATGTCCATTCAGTCCTACATACGCGCACCGTATATCAGGTGGATCAATGAAATTTCAGGGAGGTGTGTACAGAATCTTTACGACACCAACATTTTCGGGAATGGGTGTCACCTTTCTTTTTTTCTAATCGGTAGGCATTTTCGCAAATACCACATGGTCTGATTAGTTTATTTCATCCGACGTAAATAATTAAATAATTCTATAATCAAATATGACATAGTAAAACGGAGATGCCCGTTTATTGCCTGTTTGAGTGTGTGTGTGTGTGTGTGTGTGTGTGTGTACACACATACACACACACACACACACACACACACACAATGTGCTGTTAAATGAGCGTAAAACTGCCTTTGACTTTACATGTTAAAGCAGCTCCCACCGAAAAGCAATGTGAATTCCAACCAGTCAATCAAAGTCCTCAGCCGGTTGACATGTGGAGCTGCACTTCCCCCTAGTGCTGGTTTTAGACGGAGCAACACGGCCATCATGCAGTGTTTTGTGTGTGTGTGTGAGTGTTTGTGCGTGTGTTACTTGTAAAGGACAGGCCGGTCCTGTAGGGCCTCCATGGCCTGAGTCAATATGGGGCTGATATCGCACATCTCCTGGGTTAATCCTCTGCATTCATCTGAGGACAACGTAGGGAAAATGCAACTTTATTCACTTGTCTTCTTTTCCCTTTCTGTATTGTGCGTGTACGACAGTTTTACATTGACTTCAAATGTGAACCGAAGGCGTCCTTACACGCTTGCACAACGGCTCGACATCGAGTGACACGCGCACACACGTCACGCGGCAGTGCTAACAGAAGTAAATGTGGTCCAGCATCTAGCATCTTCTCATCATCTCATATCGACAGAGCAGCGATACGGGAGGAGGTAGAAATATGTTGCGGAAACAAGGCGACGCTTTCCAATCTCGTTTCACGGCGTCCGCTGAAGATGACGTCACATGACTGCCGCGCGAAAAATAAATGTAACGCTTGCGTCGCTGAATTCATTCGATCACCACAAATGTCAACATTGTGCTTCACGTTTCGAGTGGGATGAAAGTCAAATGCAAAGTCAACACTGTTACTCTTGTGGAACAGCGTCTACTCCACGGATGGCCGCTGTTTTAAATTGCAATCCGGTATGAAGTATTCATGGCATCGCGAGGTCGCGGCGTGCCGGACTTACTCTGTGCCCAGCGGAAGAGTTGCTCATACGCCGCCTCCTGCAACACGGCCATCTGCTCCATGATCTCCAGCCTACATGACATTTAGGTTACAATCGCACTTCAGCGGCCAATGCGGTGGTGTCAGTGGGGAGAAAAAAAAAAAAATCACAAAATAAATAAACAGGCCGGCCGTTACCCTGCAGTCTGCTGGTTGGTCCGCAACAGTATTTTAACATCCTCGTGGATTTGCTTCACTCGACTAAGAGCTTTGAAGAAGTCCTGCAAAAATAAACCAACAAATAAATAAATAAAACAAAGCACACATCGATCGAACACGGACTAAGAACAAATCCATGTACACATGCTGTGCACCAAGTTAACATCTTAACTGAATTTTATAAATGTGCAACACTCAACACCGCCAGTCGAGCGAGCATCCTTTCGGCATTAAAAGTCGCCTCCAGATTGGCGAGTGTTCTGTTGCACGTTACGTCTACGGAGGCGATGCCTGGGCCCAACTAGGTGCTGACCGCAGACGTTTGCGAACGGAAATATTAAACACAGCCCACAGCGCGGGACAATCCCTCACTGAGAAGTCTAAAAATGAATCTACCTCTGAAACGGGCGCGTCTCTGGCCCCGCGCAGTGTGCTCATCTCCTCACTGGACAGCTGGAACTTGGCCAGGAAGGCCTGCGCCACCTGGGCCCTTACCTCGAGACGGCGGCTAAAGGAGAAGTCAGATGCGTTGTCATTAACACACTCGTTTCAGCTATTTCTAATCCACAGTCTCATTACACATCTTTAATCAGACGCATTTCCCCATTCTCGCTCTCCCATTGTGAATTGCGATGAATGGCTTTCTTGCATTATTAAGAGTGTGCTTGCTTGCCTGCCAGGCTGTTAAATTGGCGCAAAATTACTAGCTTTCATCAACCCCCCCCCCCAAAAAAAAAACACAGAGGACAGCTCAGATTGTGCGGCAGTGTCATCCATCCAGCAGGTGGCAGTCACACGCCTAAAAAAAATAAATGCGTGAGGTGGCCGGGACCCATAAATGACAGAGAGTGACAGAAAGAATTTAGTGGGTGGTGTTTGGAGAGCAGTGGCATTGTTATCATTGTGTCTCTGTGGGATGATAGTCTCCATGGTAACAGGCTGAATCACACTGGCAACTCGGGGTCAGGACTCCCTCGGTCCAGATCCAACCGGGTTGGATCAGTAAATCACGATCCGCTTTTCAAAGTGGGGAGGGGAAGCCAGGTCACTCAAAATTCATACTCAGGGACTGTCTGCGCTTCCAATTGTTGATCTACAAACTGCCCAAATAAGAAATCATGGAAATGGAATTAAAGAGCACCGCGGGTCAAACTTCATCACTTTTATATACTACCGAGCCACAGAAATGACATGTTATTGTGTGTGTGTGTGTGTGTGTGTGAACAAAGCATAACAAATAACATGCGCATAAAATGATAATTTGTGTGCACAAAATAAGACAAGATTTAAAGATTTAAAGCCAAGACCTGCATGAACAAAAACGTTTACATTTGGCCGAGTTCCACGTTGAAAGTCAATTTCCTGTTTCAATTCAACTTCCATGCTCCATCATCAACACTGTATACAGTGTGGGGGAGAGAGGGAGAGGGGAACCCATTTGTTAACATGCTATTCTACTGCATTTTCTATGAGGTATGCATACAATATGCTAGACCAACATGTTCATTACTCAAATGTAGCCATGCGAGCTTTTTTCAAAAGCAACTCCGTCTCAGCCATCCTTATCCTCACATGACACCAGCGACTTCTGTATATATTTTTTAGATTCTTGAAATGCAAATGTGCGCACGGATCTCAATGATTCATTCCGTGGTGACAAGCTACACACAGGAACAGGAACAAAAACACCAGGTTCACAAGCCTGCGTCAGGTGTTGAGGAAAGAAGGTCTAAAATAAACGACTTTGTCTCAGCCTGGCTGGTCCGCATCTTCATTCCGTCTAGGTCTGCTGAGAGACACGTCTGAAAATTGACCGAAGGGGACACCAATCTCTCAAGAAAGTGAGAAGACCTAAAGCATTCCCCTGAGGAGCTCCACTCCAAATTATGTCTGATGATTACGTTTGGAGCGGATGTTGGCAGCATTGCAAAATCAGATTTGTGAACCACTCAAAACAACTACTGGAAGTAACAACTGAATGCAACAGTTGATCCCTACTTTTCACTCTTCTGAGTACACTTTGAAGAAGATACCAGAGTCTGTGGGAAATTTTGGCCAGTCATGGTGTGCTGCGAGACCTGATAGGTATTCTTACTAAAATGACAAGCACAATTCAGATTTTTTTTTAGAAAAGCTATGAGGACCTCAAACATTTCCCTGAGGGACTACACTCCACACACTGTCTGGCACCACGTTCTTGCAACAAGGATGGTGAATGTTTAAATATAAAACTACAGTGGACCTAAAGCATTTCCCTGAGGCGCGCCACTCTAAACTGAGACCGGCTGGGAATTAAGTATGGAAATTGGAAGTGCTGTTCTGCAAAAATCTTAGCGCAGGCCATTGAGCAAACTTGAGGCAGCAGATGTGTCAGTTTCGCTGAGCTTTACCCGTACCACAGGACAAAAGTATTGGGACAGTCCACCTACAGGAACACAATTTGGAGTTGTTCCCTCCATCGGCAGGCTCACTACGAGACTTTTGGAGTGTGTCTGTGGAAAATTGAGCCCAGTTGTGAGGTCAGAGGTCAATCTTGTGAGACACGTGGGGCCCAAATGTCTTGGTATCATGAGGAATTAAGATTCAGTGGGAACCAGGGGACCTACCCCTGATTGATGAATTGATTGATAAACGGTTCTCCAAAGACTTTAGTGTGTTGTTCCTTCCGGAGGTGAACCAGGAACACCATTGCGAGGCAACATCATGCCACTTGAGTGCCAAGTAATACACAGGATGAGTTTCCCAAAGTTCCAGACAACTTCACGTGCAATCGCGATGTCACGTGACGCGGCGGCGATGACATTCCACAATGCAATCCGACGAAGGGCAAACGACGGTTATTTTGCGGTCACTCCATCTCGTTTCGCCAGCTTGGGCTTGACCCCTTGCCTGACAAGCCGATAGATTTTATCTCTCCAGGCGTGACAATGACTGAAGCTGTACCATACAATCCCGTTAATGGCTCTGTCACACTGAAACGCTCACGTTACCGGCGAAGACTCAATCTCGCTAAGAGACCAGTTAATAGTACGGACCAGAACATAAGGAGTCCATTTTTTTTGGGGGGGGGGGGGCATGATTTTCATATGGCATGATGAAGGGTTTGTTATCCACTCAAATGGACAATCTGAGGATGTTAAGTACAAGGATACACCTTATGTGCTGCACTCAAGGGAAGTAGGTCGCACTTTGCAGCCTTTATTCATTTTTTGGATTAATTTAAATTACAGTTTGAAATAATATTTAGGGGGATAATACTTTAGGTTGTTTTAGAGTTTAAACTATGAACAAAGGCAATTCTATTCTAAATGCTGTTTATTGGGGGGGGCTAACGGTTCACTGCAACAGGCCTCCTTTCAAAGTGTGCAGCACACAATGGAGAAAATATTTGACTCGTTCGTCATTTCAGCTCCGACGCCTTTGGCTCAGCCTGCGGTCGTGTCGGGAGTCGCTGGGGCATGTTCCGCATGACGATGTGAATGTAAAAAAAAAAAAAAAAAAGAGCCGCGGTGCGGCCCAGGTGGTTTGTTTCATTGGTGCTGACAGCGTCTTTTGGCAAGGGGACGCACCTCCGTGTGTAAGGATGACAAAAGAACACCGGCGGGCAAACACAGCACCCCCCCCCCCCCCC
>CAAKHF010012799.1:42184-52390 GCA_901007745.1 Hippocampus kuda
GGGGGGGGGGGGGGGGGGGGGGGAGCAGGGCGGAAAGTTTGCCATCAACGGGGATTTACTGGTGTCAAACAGGAAGTCGGAGGGAACCAAAGAGCTGACAGAAGTGTTATTTCAAGCGGGTCCTCTCTTAAGTCTGTCTGGACCGATTGATGCCCACGTGAAAACAAGACAGACAGGCTCATGAACGTCTGAGGACGGCGTTAAAGCGCAAAGACTAGCTCGACCCACAACTTATGAGTCAATCCAATTTTTTTTCTCACAAAATGAAATTCATTGTTTTGTTTTTTTTCTTCTGACGAGGCAAGCAAACCGAACGTAATTCACACATTACTTAGGATCGTTGTGGCCTCGAGCCATACGTCAAGCGATTTGTAGCCTTGTGCTCGTTTTAACGATGATAAATGAGACGGTTTGTTGAACGTGTTTGCGAGGTATGACGGCTAATTCGAAACATGCGCGTTCGTCGAAGATGGTGATCCCCCAATCGGTGAGTCGCCGACAACTAGTCAATAGTGATGATGAGAAGAATAATTCAAGCTGGGGCCAGCGATAAACGAGCCTTCACACTCCCGACAAGGCAAGGCAAGGCAGCTTTATTTCTATCGCGCATTTCATACACCAGGCAACTCAATGTGCTTCACACAGGCAAAGACGCAACACCTCAAAGCATTTACAAACGGAACGATTCAGGACATGCAGAAACAAAGCAGAAGAGTCGGCAAAAGAAAAAAAAAATGTTGGGCAAGTTAGCGTCGGCCATGCGTCGAGGATACCGGCTTCCGATTGGGGGCTCGTTTGGGCCAACGGTGTCAAATTTGTTTTCATTACAGGCCGGATCGTAGTTATGGTTGCCTGCGTGGGTCCGCTTACACGAGCAAAACTACGTAAATGCGTCCTCGTGGTTCAGTATATCATTCGGTTGTAAAATCGCACTTCAGTTCACATTGTGTACATGAAGGGAATAAAATGCAAAACACGCCGCTACGCTTTTGCGTAAACAGAACCAGAATTAATGCTTCATTTGGAATGAATCGTCAACAGGATCAGTCCGAGGAAATTGAATTATTAGTTTGTGGACTTGTTCGGAAATGAAGCAGACAAGCGCAACCGTTGGAATTGTATGAGTTATTGTGCTATAAAAACACTAATAATGGCATTTGTTATTGCTTTTGCTTCATCTAAAGAGCCCGGGAGAGGCTCTTTAAATGCCAGAGGTAATTTCATGTGTTCAGCATAATTTTTATTGATTTTTTTAAGGCGTGTTATTGATATTCACATTGTTGTGGTGCCACTGAAAATGAGTTTACAAATGTTGACAAATGAGATGTTGTGGCAACAGAAGGAGGCCGCTCATGTTATCCTTTAGCCGGAAGCTGTGCTGTGGCGCGGTGGTTTACGGACACGTAACTGGACCACGAGGCGCATCTCGCCCCTTTGCTAATACTATATGTTCTCCGCAGGACCCATAAGAATCGCCTGATCGTATTCCGGTGCAGAACCTTGCCGCCGCATTTGACTGTTAGCATTTTTATCGCTAGTTTTGAACACAAGTCAAGGAAAAATTGCAACCCAATTTCGTGAGCAAGATAAACCGGATCTGGTGCGTGGAGAGCCTTGAGTCTGACACCGGCGAAGGAGACGGTCGCAGCAAAACACGGTTAGCGCGTCGCCAGCCTATTCCCTTCTGACTTGAAGTAAACTTCCCTTTTCAGACTGAATAACGGCTGCGACAAGCAGGCCGGCATCAAGTTGTGACAGGCGTTGTTCCTTCATGAGGAATCCCGCGCGGGGCGCTTGACAACATCTACATTTTTCATCTTCCATATCCATGAAATATTCATGCGTTAATATTTCATTCTCGAGGCCCAGTGCGCTCGGTGTTTATTGCTTCTTTGCTAAGAGACCAAAAGTGTACAAAAACACCTCAACCAATGTGGGTGAAATTGTTTCCATGCGTGGGGTCTTCAACTTGAAAGTAGCCCGCTAACTTGGATTGTGCCATAATCTATATCTTAGTAAGAAGAGGGATGAGAATGAGTAATTGAGGAAAAAAGAAAAGTAATTGTCGGATGGAATTTGGCCATATGCGCTGTCTCATTTGGACCAAAGAAGATTTGACAGTTCATTCAGATCGAAGCAAGGATCGCCCAGATGAGGTCTAGATACGGAGTAATCATTGCCCCTTTTTACAGTCTCGGAGGGACCATTCCTTCAGCGCGACAGTTAATTATACCCCTGGTATTCCCAGCCAAGGGTGGAATGTGAGGGTCGGTGCTGCTTTTGTGCTCGGGTCAAATAGCAGGCCGGCGAAATGGAAGACGGGCTCAGCGGGGTTCTGCAAATATTGTGCCACGCCGGGATGTTTAACCCCAAACACGGTCAGATTCATTTTTAAGCCTGGCCGATTTTTTATTTTTTTTTTCGACTGTCAATTATGGTTAGATGAAATGGCTGAGCTCCCGTTGGAGGCATTAAGTGGGAAAATGATGCTCGGTGAGGTCGTGGTACTGTGGTGACTCTGTTGACGCTTAGACAAATGCAAGCTTGAGATGAAAGCTGAGGCTTTTAACAGCCTTCCCCAATTTCAATTCAACAGAGAATTCCATTTTACTGCATGAGGTGCGATGTTAGCCGTCCACCGGTGGAGTTTCTGGCATACGTCAGGAGTATAATTCAGCCTCAAGGTTCGGAATCTGCTGATGGCTCAGCTCACGATCACATCGTTTGTTTGGACTATAAACTGGATTTTCACATGTGCCCGTCGGTGGCGCGCCCGAGAGGAATTTTGAGTCTGCCGGCGCTGCCGCAGCGCATGCTGAGAGGCCAATGACTCACAGTAGCTCGCGCGTGCTAAGGAATGCTGGGAATTCGGGGTCGAGATATTGGACGGGGGGGGGGGGGGGGGGGCCCGCACCCACATTTCCTGCGCGCGGGGACTGCAATGAGCTCTCTTGCACAGGTTTCTATTTCACACAGCAATGCTCGGTGGCTTTTTGTTGTCATGAACAACATCCTGACGTCTATATTTAGCTCAAAAGCGTTGTTTCGAGAGCCTTTACGAGTTCATCCCGAGGAGTGACGCCAGCATCTCTGACTTGTTATTTGAAGCCGCATCAAAGACACCTCGGCGCTGTAATAAGTGCAACGTGAATCCTGTCATTAGCGCTCAGTGACAACCTTTGTCATTGTGCCGCACGGCGTTTATTTCTTAGGCGAGGAAAAGAGTGACAGGCTGAGCAAGTCGAAGGTATTTTTTTTTTGTGGGAAGGAGCTCTCTGGCGTGGGATCCCGGCTTTGCTTATTCTTTTCCAGCTGGGTGGGCTCTTTCCATTTTAGCATCTGCTTTTTCTGCCTCACACGACCCAGAAGGAGGGCGGGTAAACAATCAAAGCCGTTCCCCAAGGTCCCGCAGTGGTCAGCGGTGTGTTGAAACATCACCGCCTGCCGCCTCCTGTTTATGTTTTTCCCTCCCCGCGAGCGCAACCGGTGATGTGATGTCAAGTACAAAGACTTTGTTATTGTACACCAGTAGATTATTTTGGTATCTGTACAACTCAACTCATCCGTGCGGACTAGGACGTAACACAAAGTGGGACGGGAAGTATATTCCCAGTATTTCCCGGCATCTCATACTCACCTCCTACACGTCTTCTAAAGTTAAGTCATGTGTTGATGTGCCCTACAATGCCCTCCATAGCATACCCCTTTACAACACTCAGGGATCTATTTTCCCGCCCAGCGCAAGTCGAGCGCCAAGTGCAGCACGGGTGGAGTTTTTCTTGGGCGCAGGTAGAAATGGGCGTTTGCGACGTTGTGGGAGTGAAGACAGCCGACTTGATTCCTGGCCAATTGAAGCGGCTCCTCTCGTTTTCTTGCTTTTTAAAAAAAAAAATGAGCTCATCACTATTTTCAGTCTCTGCATTGGACGAAACATTCATTCATTCATTCATCATCCGATCCGCTTATCCTCAATAGGGTCGCGGGGGGTGCTGGAGCCTATCCCAGCTGTCTTCGGGCAGTAGGCGGGGGACACCCTGAATTGGTTGCCAGCCAATCGCAGGGCACACAGAGACAAACAACCATGCACGCTCACACTCACACCTAGGGACAATTCAGAGTGTTCAATCCGCCTGCCATGCATGTTTTTGGAATGTGGGAGGAAACCGGAGCACCCGGAGAAAACCCACGCAGGCCCGGGGAGAACATGCAAACTCCACACAGGGAGGCCGGAGCTGGAATCGAACCCGGTACCTCTGCACTGTGAAGTCGACGTGCTAACCACTGGACTACCAGGCCGTGGACGAAACAATGTGGCAAAAAAAAAAAAAAGATGTCTCAACAAAGAGAAATCAACCGTGGATGAGATTTTGAGTGATTTGAGATTTTGGGGTCTCATAAGGCAGAAAAAGACAGTAGCAACATGGAGGAACTTGTAGCAGAGAGCATTAAGAACAACAAGAGATTCATTGACACATCCATGGCCTCATTTCAGAAAATTGTTTGATGGCGTTGGCTCCAAAAATGATTTGTGGGCAATGTGTTGTGTCCTGAGCCAGCCTGAAAACCAGCAGTATTAAAAAAATTCAACATTTAAAAAAAACAAAAAACACATCCAGCTAAAGGTGTATTTGTGGCTAATTGAGCATTTTTGTGCAACGAAAATTAGCTAAACTATAAAACATGATTTGCTAACTAGCCCAAACAGCCAACATGTGACATGTCAGTTAATAAGACAAAAACTATTTTGTGTGTCGCGAATACATTTTTTTAAACAAATAATACTTCTACTTTAGTAACGACCGTGAGTACTCCGAAGTACAACCACTCAGCGCGAAGCCTGCAGTACCTTGTCGACTGGCCCTCCACTGAACCCCAAAGAGGAATTAGAAGCAATTCAGCTGCGACAGCGAGACATAAACAAAAAGGAGTAAGAGAGAGAAAAGAAAAAAAAAGAATCACGTGAGAAGTTGAGCATTTACAACCGGGGTGGTCGACTCATCAGATGAATTCCCAACATAATTCTTCAGCTTGGTTGCAAAGTCCAACTCTGAAAAGAAGAAGGGGCCTGTGGCTGCCAAGCACCAAGCGTGACTATAAACAGCACTTAAGACATTCTGCAGCCATATTTGTATACACCCGCCAAGCCAGTGCCCAAATATGGACCTGTTGTGCATGGGCGGAAGATGTTTGAAAGCCGTGAAATGGGACTGAAACAGTTGATGCAAGAAGTAGAAAGCACGTGAAATAGCCCAGATCTTGGTTTGTCGGGCTTTTCTTGCCCCCCCCCTCACATCAAGCCCTGCCGTCAGTTATTGATGCCTACACCCAAAATGTTAATCATTGCGAATATCAGCGGTGCTCAAACTTTTTAAAAACACAGATGGAAAAAAAGTAGCTCTCCATCTACCAACGTATGAGATAGCGTACTGCGGTACCTCTACTGACAAAATTAATTGCTTCTGGAAGAAATGTCTTCACTTGAAAAATTTGAAAGTAGAGACGCGTTTTCCATGTAAATGCCCTAATCCGTTCCAAGCCCCGCCGAAATTCAGACATAAATCTTTTCTGAAGCGTAAAAATTAATCAAAATATGTAACAAATATATGTTACAATTAGATTATTGCACAATAAATGAGCATTGTGCATAATGTAAAAAACAAAAACTAGAGTAAAGAATAAAAATGATGGTCATATAAGTTTGAACTGCGTCCTCATCGCTTCTGAGAAGTGGTTTTTGCCTGATTCGAGGATGTTTGCTTTTGTCGGCTTTTAACAATCCTTCGAAAATGTCCAAGGCAAACATCAGCATCGTGAGCAATCGCCCGACGGGGGAACACTTTTTCTGGGTGATTGACATTTACGTCAAACTATCAGAGCGCCTCATGGCCCGAGGGCCAAATGAAGAGGATGCTACATAGACACATATCTATCGATTTATCTATCGACACACTTAGACACATTCGGTAGAGGTCCCTCTTAGCCAATGGGATGCCAGGAAGATGCTCGGTAGCCAATGGCAGAGCAGCTGTAAGTATGTTGCGTTCAGTACTGTAGTTGGAATAGGATTACTTTGGCCACTGTAGCCATGATGCGCATTTGAACGTTAACGCTGGGCTTGAACGCAGGAAAATAAAGAACTCAAAATTTGAATTGTGAAAAGTGATTCACTGCGTTTTATTTTTGTCATGTCACGCAGTGTATTGTTCAGACTTTCGACACAGTGACTTGAGGACATCGCCTGCACTATTTTGGAGCGCCACGGCAGCGCAACTCTTAGTTATGGTGAGCGAAGCCAAAGCGGAGCTTGATTTAGTGTGATTGCAGCCCGTGTAATCACACGTTGCAGGTAGAGCGGGAGCTGGAGACGCCTCCTGTGTGTGTGCGGCCAGCGAATTGAACTGATTAAATGCGAATGCTTCTCTATCTTTTGTGGACGAGACGGGCTAATGGGAACACCAATCTTAAGGGGGGGAGATTGCAAACCTTCCACAGCGTCCATCTGTCTGCTTTGCGTTTTTCACCCAAAACAAAATCCATTCCTTGGAAGGAATAAAAGTTTTTTTTCTTTTTTGCTTTTTTTTTTTAGGACCTTGGCTCTTTAATCGTGTCAGCCGCGTATCGATTACTTCAGGCCCCGTGAGAGCCTTGTAAAGAAGCAATTCAAAGAAATCAAATAAAGCCCAAAATCATTTTGACCACAAATGTTCATAATCTGTGATCAGAAGATTTGTTTGCTCAAGTCTGTGGTTAAAACGGCCCAAGCTCAAAACAAACACAAACAGTGTGGTGGGACAAAATATCGATAATTTAGTGACATAAGTGCAGCACATAATACCGCTTCAGAAGTTTCGATGCATACAGACAAATTCAATAAAGTTCGCATGTCTTATTTGCCAGGTTGGCAACTTCTAAACTGAATTTGTGGCTTGAATTCTCGGTGAGAAGCATTAAACTCGGCTGTGTAGTGAATGGAAAGTGAATGGACTTTTTACTTCGCGTTGCGTTCCGGGCTGAGGTAAATGACAAAAGCAGGGAAGCCATTTGAGCCACAAGCACACGCCAACTCGTCTCCCAGGTGCGACGTCATCTGGTGGCTCTTTTTTTGTTGGCTGTGATTTCCATACGATTGTTCTGCCGTCTCTTCTGTGCAGTAATTTCGAAATAAATACATTTGAAATCAACCACAAAGACACACGCGTTAAATTCATTGCCAAAAATGAAAACAAAGGACATTTTCGCGTCAATTTGAGTTAGTTTTAGTTTATTTTATAAATGTAAAAATATCTTTTTATACGGTTTTGAGAAATCAAACATACAATTTTTATGGAGACCTCTGATGAGTTTTTGAGGTTTCACTTTGACGAAGTGGATGTCACGAGTCTTGGTTTTCTTCCATTGTCGCACATAAGCAGCAACACGGTTGCCTCGTGGTTGTCACGGCCGCCTCACGGCCGAGAGGTTGCGGGTTTGAATCCCGGCTCTCTCGGCTTGCGTGGGGCATCTCTACATGATTCGTCTTGTTCCAAATGTGTCGCTAATGCAAATTTATCATACATCTCGACAAAGAAGGTGGTTGTGGAATTTCTGCAAAGGAGACATAATGTCTTTGGGGAAGAGCAAAAGGAAAGCAGGACCAAAAAAAAAAAAACGATAATAATAATAAGGCAGCTTCAGCCGGATCCCGACGTGGCTCAGCAGCAAATGAGATAGCGCTTTGTTTCACAAGCAACAATTTATTCAGTCATGACAATTAGGCTCCAATTGTCAGCGTTGTATGGCATGTCTAGGCTGCGTGTGGCATAACAATCACGCACTTGACAATCACTTGCTAGCGTATGTGACATGAATGCGAATAAGTAACTAAAAACGGGGAGAGTCAGGTACTGGAATGCCTTCGCATCGGGGCAAGGAGAGCAACGGTCACCGATGCTCTTTGGGCTATTCAGTGAACGCTGCTTTAGGAGCTGCTGTAGGCCACAACTCCCGGCTAGATGCTCCCATGCACAATCAGCAGCCACCCAGATTGCAGCTCCTGACTTCACGCACTAGGCCACACCCCTTATAAAAATCGCTTGTTGCCCGCTAATATTGCCTCATTTTCAGAATTTTCGTTTGTGTGTGCCATCAAAAGCTGGGGTCAGAGTCGTTCCCCGCCAGTGTTCTCATTTTGTATTGGCGTGTTTGCCCCGTGCAATAAACAGCCACTGTGGCTCTCCTTGCCCACATGCGAGGGCATTACAGCACCAAGAACGAAGGAAAGACACGGCTTGAAAATCTCATCCCTACCCCCCAACTTGGTGACACGAAGGTTCCCGTCAGCTGAGCGTGGTCACACGCTAGTGTGTGTACAAGAAGTGACAGCTGTTGCCCACCCGGCTGGGGAAGTGGGGGTGGGCGGGGCTGCGCGCCAGCAAAATATTGCGTGAACATCCTTGGCAGCAGCCTCCGATGTGTCTGGAGTTCACTTAGTGCTCGCATCCTGAGGGGCAGCAGCAACAGCTGACAAGCTCGTGGACTCAACCAGCTGAGAAGCCCGAATGGTTGTTTTGGGTTTTTTTTTTTCTGAATGGACCTTGAGTGGTACCTTGATTTCAGAATGAGCCAATTCACTGGTTTTATTCTCCAAGTGTTGGTTGTATTTTGGAATTTTTAGTTGAAACCCCAAATGTTGGTCAGGATTGAGATTTTTTTTTCCTTTGGGTGGGGGTATTCTAAAATCACATAAAAAAATGTTTTGGTCATACGATGATCTGTTTTGGTTGACTTCTGAAACCACAAAAAAAAAAAAATCGACAAAGCAACATCTCATTGTTGGAAAGAGTCATCTGAGTCATGGTAATTTGCAACAGTTGAATCGAGGGAATTAGACTCTGATTTATTTTCTTTTCTAGTGTTCGAAATACGTAAAAAAAAAATGACAATGTAAATATGCTCCTACATTTCGGAGTCAAGCAGTCGCCCACCTGGGGCCCACCTGGTGACCGTATGGCCCAAGCGTCCGAGCAGACCCCCGCCTGTGGGCCTGTCTTCAAGACGGATGAGGCGGCGGTGTCGCGCCCCCTCACCCCCCTCGCTTCCTGCTGGGACCTCACTATTGGCTTGGTGGATTAGATGCACATCACAGTTGACATGCCGTAGCACAATGCTGTGATATTGAGGAGGGGCTGGTGGTGGATTCAGGCGTTTATTTTTTTTATTTTTAATAGAATTTCTTGACTGTTAGGGCCAATCATGTGATCCTAGAACAGGATTTTAAAGATGTCTTTTATTTTTTTTCTTTCCAAAACTCGCTTGCAACGCCCATGTTAGCCCGCAACGGCTTGCAACTTGAAAACCCCGTCAGCGAAGGTGCCACCGCATTGACTAGAAGCCATTTGGCTGATGTTTGCGGTCCAGACAAGAAGGTTGAGCTCTTTGTTCTGGCAAGTCCACGTCTAAAGTCTTACGCTCGTGTCAATGGGAAGGACGTGTCGCCTGCGACCGAGCCGCCCTTTTATTTGTTCCTCCCTCACCAAGGAAGTCAAACACAGCTTCAGCAAACTTCAGCAAACAAGAAGGAGACGAAGAAGAAGAAGAAGAGCAGATGCCGGCGCTTGGATTAGCGTACGCCATTCAACGTTCGTTTCAGGTGGAAGGAGCCCGTTTTCAAGCTCAGCAACTCTCGCTCTCTCTTACTCTCTGCACCATCAGCTCAATGCTCTAAAAATGTATTAGCGTCAGGCTAATAGCACGAGGGCATTTTCTAACTGGGATTGGATTTCATGTCGGTGATGGCCAAGATGACTTTGCCTCCCATTAGCGGCTAATATTGTCTCGGAAATGTTCTTCAAATGTTCCGGAATTTTATATTGCACCGTTAACGGTGTATAAGGAGAGCCATGTAGCCATGTCGCCATCCTTTTAAAAAAAAAAATGGCTGCTAACGTGAATTTGAATAGGTTTTAACTAATGCCAAAAAATGTGTTCCACAATTAGCTTTGCACTCATTTTAGGAGACAGCTTTTAGCAAAACTCTCTCTCGCTCTCTCTCTCTCTGTTTGTGTACATTCTTTCTAGCCTGGTGAAAGTTTAAGATGTGTTTTCAGCTTGTCACAAGCTGCCCCACCCCCAATGACCAGACTCTCTGCTGCCACCAGTTCTCTGATGAAGGGATGACAGGAGGAGGAGTGAAGGGGGTGCATGACACTGTAAGGGGGGGGGGGGGGG
>CAAKHF010012799.1:57709-69910 GCA_901007745.1 Hippocampus kuda
GGGGGATGCAATGATGGGGCGTGCTGGAAGGGATGGGGAATAGCTGTCTCTTTGCTGTATTTTGTGACCTTTCCGCAACGACGCTGAGGATTTGTGCGCCATCTGCAGCCCCGTGGGTATCGTCTAATCCCGCCGCCGTCGCTGTAAACCTTTCCACCTTATCTTGCTCGCGCACTCTCTGGTGTGTGACACGTCTACCTGCCCGTTGCAACGTCAACAAATACGTACCGGGTCGATAAAAGAGTTTTTGCCGAGATCGAGCGAGGCCGGACGTGGGTGTGAGGGCGTGGATATGAAACAGATACGCATCACTCGGGAACAACCTCCTTTTGACCCGTGCATGAATACGGCCCATTGTCGCCAAGGTATTGCTTTCCCGCAGTTGGAAAAAAAAATTGCAGATTCAGCTGAAGGATTCCTCGGGTGGATGAACTGGGAAGTTCTTTGTCCTTTCCAACGTGGACGCCTTCTATTTGACTTGCATTTATTAGCAATGCCCGTTTCTTCTTAAGCTTTTTGAAAAGCAGACGGAATGAAATAAATTCATACTGGTCGTTATACTGTGTAACTCTGACTTGAAGATGTTTTTTTTTTTTTAAATTGGAGCTCATTTTCAACAGGCGATACCATAAAAAGATCGTTTTCCCAGACACAAAAAAAAGAAACCCCTCATCAGATTTTCAAATGTGCGTTACACTCGGGTCCAAGTGGCAGCATTTTGACCGAATGCCAAAGATTTTTGAGAAATCTTTTCACGTTGCTACATACATTCTTTATCCTCTGCAATAAATGACTACTCTCACTGCGGCTTACTGAGAATCTGTGACCATCTCTGTGTCTATCCATGCCTCTGTATTATAGCGCCCCTAGAGGACCAAGAAGAACCAGTCCGGTGTCCATTGAATTGAAGCAAAAGGTTTTGGAATTTCTTGACAATCTCTTCAATGATGTCACGTATGTTTTTATAAAGTGCAAGATTCTAGAGTGCTATTTTTCTTGCCGAAGAGCATATTCTAAACATTTTTGTTGGCTGGAAGCGCCGTAATGGCATTTCCATCCCTTTCAACTGAGGAAAGATGATTTGACATGATCGTGGTCACGGAACGAATGAAACTCTCAGTCAATGTAACACCGCACACGGAAATGTCAACGTTGATTTTAAGTGGCTCGCCATTGCCGTTGTGTCCCTCCTATTCCTATTTGCACAGAAATATCATTGACGGTTTCTGCCGCCTTCAAAGTATATTCGAGTGGCCAGTTGAGAAGGCAGGGCGGCCTTTCCCCAAGATCATCTCCTGCTTTGACAACATTCATTTTCCCCGACTGCATAGCGAGTCGACGGCGTAGGATGATGGAATTGTCATTGAGGACACGGCGCACGTTTCTCTCTGGACTGCTGCTTGCGAGAGCACATCCGTTCCTTTATTGTCATATTTCTTTATTGGTAATTAGTTTTATTGCGCGAGCGGTGCAGGGTGCGTCTCTCCTCGCCCGTGACGAGGATGCGAGGAGGAAATTGGGAGGCGTAAAATGGAAAATGCGCCGGTGACGTCTCCGTCGGCGGAGGAAGTCACTCCGGTTAGATGTGGGCGTTCAACTTAGATATTAAAAAAAAAAAAGATGGAAAATACTTTGTAAGATAGATATGCTTTACAACTGGTTGAGAGCAATGTGATAAACAGCAAAGGGAGGTGCAACACATACACATCAGTAAGTTGCAGTTTATTGGTCGCTTTCGCAGAGGATAAAGAATCTATGCCTGTAACTGTTTTTCTCCTCGGTTTGTGTTCAAATATGAGTTGGTCATGACAGTGGTCCCTAACCACTGATCAACAACAACAACAACAAAAAATGGTTGCCGGTCCGCGAACAGAGTGTAGTTGTCTCAACCGGCCCGTGACACAAAAAAGGGTCGGGACCACTGCGTTGTTGACATTGCAACAGTGATGCTGTCCGTTCGCTCGTTTGAGGCATTTTGCATTGTTTATGAGAATTTCGTAAAGTAGACTTGTTCGATTCATGAAACTGCTTCAGTGTCGTTGTCGACCTCCTGGCAGCTACGTGGTTGTTTTAAATGCAAAATGCGTCATTCGTTGTTTTAGAATCCTTGACAAAATTCCCAAATTTAATGGGTGCTTCCCCCCCACCCCACCCCCCAATCTCACATTCAACACTATTTTCCATTTAAATTAATTCGGCTCTTCTGCATTCACTTGCAGTTTCTCCAGCAATGGAATTCCCTTGTTGGTAGATAAATGTCCAATGTTGAATAATCATCACTTCATTCGTTTTCAGTCTCAGCACAGCAGGAAGCTCCGAGGCTGACGGACAGCGTCGCACCGGGAGGAATTCCAAGTCAATCCGATTTGTAGGCCGGGGCCCCCGTAATGCAGTATTTTCCCTTCCCCTGTGATTTACTGCTTCAAATCTTTCAAGCGCAACTTTCTTTTCTTGTTTCTATTAATCTGGCTGAAGTGTGGTGATGCATGGCCGGCTTGGCCAGGCTGCACCGAATCTCACCTCCCTGACGTAGGAACCGTTTAGCGCCTTTCCAGCCGTTCCCCATCCCCACCCCCACATTCATTCATCTCATTTTGACGGTGGATGGTCTTCAGGCAAAGTCTGATCCCATTTATATCTTTTTATAGCTCACCAGGAGGAGGGAAAACCTCCTGTTTGCCCAGTGAATTGTGGCTGAAAGTCAAGCTCTCGCATAGCTTCGCACAAAGCCATCCGTCCGACAATAGAGCGCTTCACATCGCCACATCACTACCCCCGCCAAGGACGTGCTGACCTTCAGCTTTAGGTTGGTAGGGAGTGGACGGCGGGGAGGCGGGGCGTTGACCCACTAAGGCTGAGCCTCTCCTCTATCAAGCGCTCCCATGTTGCCAGACAGCCGCCATTGTTCCTTAATAAATTCACGGCATACTAATGAGGCAGCCTTCGTCCCGGAAGGGGGCACGACATGGGCGAGGAATGTAGACTGTAGAACATGTGCATATGTGTTTATTTATTTATTTATTTTTATTCTCGCATAGATGAAAGGAAAATGTCTAAGAGTGTTCACAAAGGTGGGGGTAAGACAAGATAAGATAAGATAAGAAAACCTTTATTAGTCTCACAATGGAGAAATTCCCAATTCACAGCAGCAAAGTTATGAAAGGAAGAAGTAGAACATCTTACATACCCAATGTGGAGGGAATGAAATTAGGAATGTTTCTTTAAATAGGTCGGTCAGCGTTTCAGACAACACCAAACTGTCCAAAAGGCCTATCGGGTGTTCCTGCGTTATATCGCATATTTTTAGGCGCTTTTTTTCAATGTTTTATTTTTTCCAGGTGGCACTGATGACGACTTGTAGATATACAACATAATTAAGAGCAAGATGAAGCGGCAGATAAGACTCCCCCCTACCCCCTTAGCCAGAGTTATATTCGTAGTTCCCACAAAGCAGAGAAGATATGCGCCAATGAGTCCTGTCGTATGCGCTGTTTGTATGTGATGCGGCACTGGGTGCGTTAAAGCAGCAGTTGTTTGAAGGTTCCTCATCATCGTAACGTCCATGCGAATTTCAGTTCGCCTCGTGTACAGCGTTTCCCATGACATGCTAGCATTCCTCTTAGCGTACGTCAAATGTTAGCCTTAAGATAGCGTGAGATGATTTTATTTCCCGCTTGTACGAATGCCTACATAGGTTGAATGTACCTTCTGCCATCTTGTGGAAGACCGTTTACTGTCGATGCTTGTCACTATGTCACTGGCATAGATAGAACAACAAAGACGCCTAATTTGTTCTGAAAAAATGTTCACGTCTATGCTAATTGCAAGACAGTTGATTATTTAATGTACCACCAGTCATTTACAACGATAAAAATGACTAGTTTGCTGCCATAATGTAGTGAGCAGTTAAGCGAAGAGCTAGCCTAGCTTCTTCTATTTCTTCTGCTTCTACTACTACTTCTACTTTGGAGTTTCTGGCAGCCCGGTGGCACCACGCTGCCTCTCACGGGTCAGTCTGAGTCCTACGAAAGATCGATGAATGAATTAATAGTGCCCGCGTGTCATTCAGATTTCTGTTTTGTGACTGAAACTGTCACGCCATTTGTGTCAGTGAAATGGGAATGTTTCGACCTGCCGCCGTCGTTAAACGGCCGACCCAGTGCTGCCGCCGAGATGCCTGTTTATCCTGCTAACATACCGTAAATCTTTCAGCACCACTGGCCTGAGGTTGTACGCAGTGACATTCATCTTGACCCAACAGACACTTCATCTGTCACCTAAGTCCTGCTAGGTCCACGGACACGGTTTTACGGCTCAATCAAAGGAGCCGGTGGCAGAATGCCTGACGGGGTCAAAGGAGCCGGTGGCAGAATGCCTGACGGTGACCTCTCTCTCTCTCTCTCTCAACGATTGCAAACTTTGGACATTCTGTGACTTTTATGTATTCATTCTTTTGGCTCATTGCTACATAAATCTGGAATAGATGAAGAAAGCAAAATCGATGAATGGGGCGACAGATCCGCAATACAAAACTCATTTTGTGCAGTTTAAAAATTCAAGTGACAGCGAGACCGCAAAAATTGAACCGTAAAATGGCAAAGGATGAAAGTACTCGACATGGAAATTGATGGAAAAAATGGGAAACGGGAAGTAGGCCCTTGGACTTAGGGTGCGTAAAATCCAGCCTTTGTTATCCAAGTCGTGCTCTCGAGCACATCGGCGGCTCAAAGTTAATTTTGCCATTTTTCACAGCGACACCACGACGAGTCTTAATTCACCGGCACTTGGGCTTAACCGTGTTTTATCTTTCATTTTAAGCAGCAGACTCCTTCACATTCATGAATACTGATGAATTGTCATGAAGCTACTTTTTGCACAGGACTCATAAAACCTGATGTTGCGCGTGGGTGGGGGTGCGCTTATTTGGTGTAATTGAGTTAGATTGTTGATTCTTGTGATCCTGATGCGAGTCTGCTCCGTCTGCAAATTTAAAGTGGAATTCCGCCGCAAATTACCTGTCGCATGCCGGTTGAGTCCGATGGGTAATACGTTCTAATCCTGTGCAAATTGACTTTATTTGTAAGGTACGGTTTGGCCCGCTTCTTTTAAGGATGCGGTGTACTAAAGCGGAAGGTTGATGGAGGAGGCTCGTAATTCTTCAAAATTGCATCTGGCACACTGAATTTACGTCCGAGTCAGCAACGATCGAAAGACATTAGGTGTGGACAAAAATGGTGCCGTGTATATTTCACATTCTTTCAGTTATTATTGAAACTTACTGTCGACTTTCTCCATGAGCCACTACTTTCTGGTAACGTACTGCCCTCTAGTGGTTTGGAGTGTACAACATGAACCATATTAGCTATTTGAACATCGTTCGTCACATTAATGGGGGGGGGGGGGAGAAAACCAGCCAGTTTGAACTGAGAGAATTTGTTTCAGTGAACCCAAGTGCGTTTGGCTTTTTCTTTGGCGCTTTTTGTGAATTTTTTGTGATCCCACCTCATGATTTCCGATGGTTTTTACTGAATTTGAATCTGTTCAATACTGTACAGTATTTACACTAATGTATAACACTAAAAACCCTTTAAAAAATAAATAAGTAAAAACGGGTTTCCACGATAAATTGAAGATTTCCACCATAGAGAAGGATGTTCCTCTCTTGCTCTTCTCTGCGATATAGCAGAGAAGAGCAAAAATCTGCGGAATTGAAGCCGACTCAAAATGATTAGTAATTGCCTAGCGATGCCACATGAAGGGGCCAAAGCACTACATATGTCTAAACGAATGTGTGAATTCACACCACCTGACACCAAGATGCCAGCAGATGGCGCAAAAACAATGAAGAGGCGAGTATCGGCGAGTACCAGATGTTAAGTTTTAAAGCAAAATCCACAAATAGTCCAATTTGCGAATGCCGAAATGTGACTCGGCGGATGTAAACTGCTTCGTTTATATGCAGTCGGACGCAGTTTTTACGATGATCGGACTTGATTTATTTTCAGATTTTGTGGAGTGTGAAGTACAAAAATGTTTTTTTTTTTCCCCCCTGAAAGTCAAATTCATTCATGGCTTTAATGGAAGCCATATGTGTGTGGGAGGCGGCGGTGTTCCGTCTGTACTCTCTGAAGTGCCATTGGCTCAAAACGGTTCTTTTATGAAAAATTCTTCTCTGATTAGGAGAATTGTGTGCTGTCGCACAGCTGTTCTACTATTCCTGTGTAGCGTTGGGAATTTTCCCTGAGGTTTGGTGCTGGGGGGGGAGGGAAGAATGGAAAGAGCAGACATTCATCTCAAACAATCCGGGGCGTTGCCTATGTAACTACTTCTACATTCATCACTCTCTTCCAGCATTTTTTTTTTCTTTTAGCTCTCCTGATCTTTTCGTCAGTTTGCCTCCAGGCTTTCAACACTTTACAGAACATGTCTATCAAAACAACTTATCATAACACGCAGCCTGTAATCGGACTTTGAGAGGAACATATCACCCGAGGTGGGGTGCACTTTCACATACTAATTTATCATCTCACCGGTCACGGAATAAACTCTCATCTGGATCGCTTCCAACGGTGCACTTAAGTAGGTTGTTTCCACACTTCTCTACTTACTTTAGTATTTCTGTAATGACGTTATGCTTTGACTCCCCGCATTTGAAAACAAATTAACGTACTGAATACTCCTGACTTTGTCGATATAGCCACGTCGAATAAAGTCAATTGCAGTTGAGATGTTGATTGATTAAGATCAAGAAAGGAGGAGATTCAGAGAAATGAGATTTCCCATGTTTGGTCTTATTTAGGACAATTGCTGTCGGCTCAAAGAACGATTTGTGAGGAATGTGTTGTCTGTTGGATCTCGTGCGAGCTAAAAAAAAATCCTCCTCTTGTGGTCAGGAAAAAAAACCTCAAGAAACACATGTGACCCTAATGAGGACAAGCACTGTAGAAAAAGAATGGATGGAGGACGGCAGATTCCAAGCATCTTGGGTTTTTTTTTCCTCATCTTCAAATTGTCCCATTTGACAGCCAAAAAATAAATAAATCAGGATTGTGCCACTTTAACTAAGCAGTGTGAATTGAGTCTACAAAAATAAACCTCAGTGCAGTAAATGATAATGAACAATAATTTGCGATTGCCTACAAATGCTAAAAAACAGAGTATACACCCCCACCCCGCCAAAAAAAAAAAAAAAAAGCAAATGGGCGAATTAGGTACTGTCAAGTTGATGGAAGATGCGGGCATTCAATGTGCTTCTAAACTCAACTCACTCATGTCTCAGGTAATTCACAGCTCCAAAAAATGACACAACGGCATTTATTTCCGCTCTTTTCAAAGGCCGTTTTAGCGGCTGAGCATCAACAACGACAAAAGGTGAAACTGCAGAGTGAATTTCAATGAGCCTCCCCTTCTCGACTCCTGTTTGCTTTCAATCTTTCGACGTATCGAAGCAAAAAGAGCTTGTCATCCCCGAGTACACAGGATCAAGCAGATATTTGATTATGCAGTGTATCCATTCGATACAATGCTGTCAGGCACACACGAGCGCACAGTTCGTTCTGCTCAGGTTCTCCTTTTATGCTCCCCTATTGTGTTACTCTTGCATTAACTTACATGTTTTGTTTTGTTATTTGGGCCGCACACCAAAGGTACCCCAATGTCGGAATAGCTGCACATGACTCCAAAAAAGATGATCTTGTAGCCTTGTCTGATCCACTTCCTAATAAGTGCAAGAAGCTAAAATGTCAACATTTTCAGTCTAAAATTGGCTTTTAATCTCCAGTCAGGAGTCAGGATGTATCTTAAAACATTTGGGAAAGACTGTCGTTCAGCTATCATCATGTATTGCAATAACGGTCACATAGCTTTAATAGAATTCTTATTTTAACATGCGTGTGAAGAAGGTGGCTAATTTAGCAGGCTGGCTAAGAAAATGGCTAACACGGCGGGCTGACTTTTGAAAAAGACAAAAGGTTTAAGCCCGTGTTTAGCCTTGTTATATTGTTTTTGTTGTCTATGTGCAAATAAATAAATACAAATACAAATGTTCATATCCTAATACGGGTGTTGATAGGAAGGCTAACGTAGCAGGCTAGCTATAGAGGAAAAAAATTGCTTTCCGCCAATGCAACATTGTACAACAACAAGCTGCTTTTAATAGCAAAAGCCATCATGTCAACACACAACAAATATTTTGCAGTGCGCTCCAGTGTTTTGCACGTGTGTGTTCAGGGAATATCATGTTAGCGAGAGATGCGTAAGGCTTTGCCAACCCTTACTCCCCACCCGAGGGTAAAAAAGGCTAGCCGGCGCTTGTGAAGTCAACACAGCACTTGAAACACAAGCCGTTATAAAACAAACCGACATGACTTTGTACGCTTGCTCGTAGGAGGATCCCTGAAGCACTACCGCATTGTCTTTTGAAAAAGAAGTTTGTGCGGTTGATAAGCTCCCGTGGTGACTCACACTCGCTGTCACCATCAATGCGTTTTGATGTCTGCGAAGGGGACATCGAAAGATTCACCACTTGTTCAGGGCGCTATTAACATGAAAAGTGGCTTCGATCCCCCCGACCCCCCCATTCTTTGCTTACAGAGTCTCGTTTACACCCATTTAAGCAGTCGATCCTTCTCATTTGTCGTGTCAATTTGCCACATGCCACTCATGACCAAATAAGACTCGTAGGGAATTATGAACTTCATACAGAATTACGTTTCGGTGAATGACCATTTTTATTGTACCTTTATTTATCGGGGAGATTTAATTGAGAACAGATTCTCCGGGCTGCAGACAGCGGTGAATTGGTCTCCGTAAATTCAGTCAAGTTTTACAATTTCGAGATTCCCACATGACTCTTCAAAGAGCAACAGGTGCATGTTTTTCATGAGGACAGTCGATGTCATGAAAGCTTGGTAACCACGACTCGCGGCTGTTTTTTGATCCCCTCTGCGAGCGTTCTCCTCCGACGTCGTTCATGTTTGGGATTCCGGCAGCGGCTTAGCGCGTGAGTGCGAACATTTACGAGCAAAGGGTGCACATCCATGATTTCAGCCGACAGCACACGGAGGAATTTCGCTTGAATCCTTCAGTTCTGCTTATTTAACGATACGTCTTTGGGAACGGAATGTGGACAGCGTCCAATTTGCAATTTTGAAATCTGAGGAGACACGCCCAAGGTCGCCGGGAGGCCCCGCTGTAAAAAGTGAAACGGACATAAAATATCTTGATCCTGCTGTTTGAACACAGTGTCTATTTTCAATGAGTTCCAGTTTGAAATTCATTTTGCTCTTACATTTTTTTCAATCTCAAGCTAACGTTGGGAAAATTGCACGTTGTCTATTTAAAACAAACACAGCCTAGCTTTTAGTCAGACAGCTTAAGGCTAATGCTAACACACAATGGGAGGGGCCTATATATATATCCCATGAATCAAGTGACATTTGATCCTAGACAGTACAGCAAGAAAGAAAAGCAGGCAGCAGCACAAGAGGGCAATTTAAGAGAGTGCTTTCTTTTTTTTGTTACTGCAAATGGGTTTCTGACATTGAAATTGGGAAAAGGTTGGAACGAATGAATGGCATTTCCCTTCCTTTCAATAGAGGAAGGTGAGTTGCGATCATTTGGCTGCGACATAACTCTGCCCCTCCAGTGATGTGCCCGCCAAGAAAATGCATTTGAAACCACCGTGTTTGCAGGTCTTCCTTCCACCACCCTCAAGACTTTCCAAACGTATACAGTATCCCTCTTGCTCAGTTTCTGCCCATGTGCTGCCCACAAAATTGCCGTTTCTGCTTAATTGCCGCCTAATGAACCAGAAGCTCGTTTTCCTGCTGTAAGTGGCGCATGCGTTAATTAGCGTCTACAGTGCGGAACTGCGCTGACAAATGAGCGCTGCGATTAGATTCAAACGGCTCTTGACAGAATGTTTGTAGCGCCGACGCTGAGACAGATCAACATAACACACACACACACACACACACACTCTCTGCGCGCTCGTGTCAGATGCCAGGCGTCTGATATGTTTACACGTGATAAAATGAGCTGCTGAATGGCAGCATGTCAACAGCCAACAAACGAACAGGGTGCCACGTTGGCTTTTTTACTCCAAAGTTACCGTCTGTCCATTGATTTTCTATCGGGCTTTTTTTCGACAGGGTGGCAGGTGAGCAGCACATAAAGTATAGACAAACACGTATTCACACGCACATAAACGTCTATGGACAATTTCGAAGAGCTGCTACCAGGTTAAGCTCCGTTTTATTTCTAAATACAACCCAACGGAAGAAACCAATAACTCCTTGCTAACTTTGCTCGCTGCGGGCCAGTTAAAAGCTCTGAGACGATTGTGACGTACCATCACATGAATCTGTCTTCCTTGCCTGAATAAAGTCCAGGAGGCGGAAGGGGGTGGGGGTGAGAACAAAAGGCATATTATTCCAGGAATTGGGTCCCATTTGTATATCAAAGCAAAAAGGTTTTTTTTTTTCTTTTTTTTTTCCTGGGGGCAGAAGTGCCCTTTCCAGAATAAAAGGCGTCATTTCCAGAAGAAAGTTGTGATCAGAACATTTTTAGAAAGGCAAAAGATTCACTCCATAAACAAATTTGATCGATTTCCATGATTTCTTCAGGGGGATTTTATTTTGTCAATTTTTCAACAAAGAAGACTTCTTTGTTGACACCAAATTTTACAATTGGATTTAGTTGTTGGTACCAATGGATTAATGGAAAGGTTTGAGCAGAGCATGCTCATTGATCTGATCATTTGCTACATTCCTTGTGAGAACACTTCAGTCAGGCCTGGGACAACGACCTCGAGAAGTGTTGCGATGCTCGCACGTTGATTCGCTTCACACTTGTAAATCCCTCTATTCTCCGCATTCGCACTGAGCCTCCGATCTGACGCCGGGAGCGCGTCTTCTAGATCCCCGAAAACAGACAGAATACTCGGCACGGGCGCGGTAAGCCTCAGTGAGCGCGTGGGCCGATTCAAGCGCGAGCGAGCTGCCCGCGGGAATTAAAGCGGCATTTGAAAAAGGGGGGGGAAACGCGTCTCCACTCGAGGCCCGTCAAGGCTGCCCGACTGGAGGTTTCAGACCACACCTTCTCTTCCCAGGACTTATCTTGTAGCATTCCGTTTGCGACCAAAATGGGAAATCTCCCAAATGACTGCTGCGATCTATTCGGTCACGTCTCCAAATGGTCTGCGGCTTAGCGGCAAATCCTGACCTTGAAAGGTATTGTTTCGACGCAAAGAAGTGTGTCACTTCTGCAATGTGAAAAGGAGACGTTTCCTTTGCCGCCCCCCCACAAAAAAAAAGTAGCGAGTCATTCAGTCAGTTGTTTGGATCGACGGTTCCTGGTCAGCTAGTTAGTTTGTTAGCTCAACAGTTCGGTTCCTTATTTGATGACAGACGAACAGGGCAGCGAAACTTTTCTTTAGGTAACAAACAATTAGTTGGTTAGTTAGTTACTTTGACTGAAAGATGGTTAAGTTAGTCCATTCATCCAATCAATAATTCAGTAAATTATTTTGTTGATCCATAAATTATTCGCTAGCTCAATGGATTAGATGAATTGCAGCGTGTTATAAGATAAGATAAGATAATCCTTTATTTGTCCCACACTGGGGAAATTTACAGCCTTCAGCAGCAAGATTGTAGGTAGAAAGAAGAGAAAAGTTTAAGAGAAAAGAAAACACAGTTCAATTAAGTGCAATATAAATACAAATATGGATAAGGTCAATAAGTTCAATTAAGTGCAATATAAATACAAATATGGATAAGGTCAATAAGTTCAATTAAGTTCAATATAGATACAAATATGGATAAGGTCGATAAGTTCAATTAAGTGCAATATAATACAATAGTCCCCGTACTATTCACATTCACATTTGTTGTCATATCATTTAAATAAATTTATTATTTGTTTATTTATTCATTTTTTATTCAGCAGCCTGACAGCAGTCGGTAGAAACGAGCGGCGGTATCTCTCCGTCTTGCAACGCGGGTGTAACAACCGGAGACAAATTCCTTGTGTGTTCTACATACTTGGCCAATAAAGATGATTCTGATTCTGATTCTGATTGTCCATTCATCGGTCGGTTAGTTAGTTAATTTGTTCGTTTATCAATAAGCCCGTAAATTCTTTGACAGTTTGTCGGTCAGTCAGTCGGTCAGTTATTTTGTTAGCTTGAGGGTGGGGGGG
>CAAKHF010012802.1:0-14531 GCA_901007745.1 Hippocampus kuda
GCAAGACACAAGCGCCCGGGACTGTCCAGCAACGACAGTCAAATAGCGCCGACATTCCTCCCAGGCAAAAACAGTGCTGGTATACCCATGCTGCCGAGAAGGCGCAACCACTAAGCACAGAGTCTCCTCCTTGATGAATGTCGTGGCCAAAAATGCTGAAAAAAGTCCACATCAGGTCCACATGACGTAACAACAAACACAAGTGACAAAACAAACACAAAAACAACAAAAAAAGCAAGGCTCATGAGAGCACTTGCCGACGGCTGCCTACTCGGGCGCCATCTTGACTTCAAAGACTTGACTTCACGCTCACACCATCCATAAACCATATTACACCTGTCCTCCAACATCTCGACTGGCTCCCCATTTATACACCGCATTCAATATAAAATTCTGCTCCTTACATTCAAAGCCATCCATAACTTTGCCCCTTCATACCTGTCTGACCTCATCCATATTCCTACACCTGTCCGCTCTCTTCGCTCTTCCTCCTCTCTCCTCCTCACTGTCCCCCCTGCTCGCCTCGTCACCATGGGAAGCAGAACCTTCAGTCGCTCTGCTCCCCAGCTCTGGAACACACTCCCCGCTGACCTTCGTAACACAGACTCATTAACACATTTCAAATCCAGCCTCAAAACACAACACTTGTTTGGACAAGCTTATTCACTCTAACCATAAATCCATTGTCTCCATTTTGTTTTATTTTATCTTATTTTATTTGATGTTGTTTTTAACATTGTATTTGTGTTTTTTAACTGCTTGTTGTAAGGTGTCCTTACAAAGGTGTTCTTAGAAAGGCGCCCACAAATAAAATGTATTATTATTATATTTAAAAAGTAGCATCCACGCAAAAAAATAAATAAATAAAACGAGCTTGATCACAGCTCTTACCTCCCTGCCTCTAAAAATGACACTCATCCTCAGTGAAGACGTTCAAGTGTCTCACTAATTGCGACCAGTACTGGGTCAGTGAACTGCGATTGATAACAGCTCACTCTTGACCCTAATGAGGAAATGAAAATGGATGGATAAAAACCATGCCTACTTGGAAATACATTGAAAGCTATGATGGCCTGCCAGATTTTTTTCCTTGTTACAGTAAGAAGCACGTTTCTACATGTGGAGAATTTTATTATTATTATTTTTTAACTTTCACAGTTGAGTAAGGTCGTGTCAGCCCTTGAATACAGTTCTACTCAGTGCACTAGCTTGTTGGCTGTTATTGCTGCAGTAGCACCATCTTGTGGTCGTATAATTAACAAAACAGCAGTCACATGGTTAATCGTGGGACTCGGCGAGCGTTTACCTTCCAACATTTTTCGATCACATGATCAGTGTTAGCCGTTCTGCCGTTGTTGGGGGTCGAGATTGTGAAGATAAACTACTGTATTTGAAACTGAAATACGATGAGACTGATCCGCCCCCCGCCGTACATTTTACAACATAGTTGAATGTGTTAAAATTAGCCCTGAAATGTTGACAGTGATATAATAAATTTAGGATGTACAGTGGTGGCAAAGACACGGGGTGATGTAAAAGAAGCCGTCATAAACAACAATGATCCTTACACAGTAGACAGCCTTAAATGGTCTACTGACACTTAGAAATGAGCAAAAGAGAATAGAGCTCCACATAATTCTAAATGCATGCAATTGGTAAATTCTTTCAATGTATTAAATGCATTGAGAGTTTTGTTTTATAAATCTATAGTATTTGGTGTTATATTATTTGAATAAGTACATAAAAAAGATCAAGATCGACGTGGGAATATGCTGAAGTTTATAAAATGGAAATAACTTTTGAGTATGAAATCAGAGTATGAATACAAGTGTTGTTTACCAAATCCCACTTAGTGTACCCAATAGAGAAAGTAAACGAGAGAGGAAATACTCATGCAAGCAGGACAATACTGTTCTAACAATTAGCAGATGCCAAAGACAAATGAAACATTGAACAAGATTTAGTGACTACTCAACATGGTTATCTGCATACTAGGTTTGCCTGGAAAAAAATAGAGGTTTAAAAACTTATTGGAGTGTACGAGCAGCATAATGAATTTCCGAAAAGCAACAATCTCAAGCTTGCCCTTGAATCCAAATCTTTTCACCCTGACACCAAATTGGCACCTTTAAATTGTGAAATGAAAATTCTCCCTGCTACCTGTATTGTTGCAGCTAAACAGAGCATAATAATTCATTGCTCGGCAGTGACTATTGATCACATTTCAAAGATCTAAACATCAAAGCTGCCGAACATAACAATGCCTTGATGTCCAGCATGGTGCCTGCGGGCGTGTCCCAAGTTGTGTGATGTTATGAGAAAACTATCCTTTGGTTGGTTTGAAAATCAAGATAAGCTGCTGAACATTCACTCTTTCATATGGAAGTATATTCTATTTTCTTTACAGAAAATGCAGGAAACGTGTCCACATAGATTGAGGATACTGTCTTCAGAATGTACTCAATCACTTGCTCAGTCTTTTTAATCTCCATTGTAAAGTGTATGCGAGTACAAATACACAATAATGACAATTACATTGTAACATAATATTACACATACACGTTGGTTGTCATACAGTTCTACACCACTGCAATCTACCGTCAGCATAAAACAAATATAATTAGCTGAATATCTGTGTGACATGAAAACTTCAGCTCAATTTGATCTCGATATGTACACGAGTATCTCATAAAGGGTGTTATGTACATCTTGCAGTGTTTTGTCACTCATTGTAATTGTAATCATTGTAATTGTGTTTATTTCATTTTTTTTAATTTCATGCTTCGCGTAGAAAGATGCAGCATAACATTTTTTAACTTCAGAATTACAGTCCATGACAATAATAACAAATTTTATTACATAAAGTAAAATGTAAATTTTTTTTCATCAAGAAAAATTGCTGGCTATCGATGGCATTTATAATGCATGGAGTGAAGATTCTGATCACAGAATGATGTGAATGAAGAGAGCCATGATGGCAGCACTAATGAGACCTGAGATAGGAACAGTGACAAACCAGGCAATAAATATGTTCCCGAACAAATGCCAGTCCACTGATTTCCTTGAGCGCAGCCATCCCACGGCAACCACAGATCCCACCTGCGGTCATATCATTTGACAACTAATAACTGAGTCAACATTTGATTGAGGCATTCATTCAACCACATGATTTTTTGTTTGCATTTTCATTACCTTGCAGTGTGTTGTGCTGACAGGAAGCCCAACGTTGGATGCCACAACAACTGTTAGGGCGGAAGCCAGCTCAATGCTGAAGCCACTAAAATAGAAGATGATATGTAAACATGCTTCAACTATGTCACGTAATGATGAGTGTGAGGCACTAGAGTGCTATGTCATACCTAGACGGTGTTATGGGGGTAAGATCTTTGCCCATGGTCTGAATCACCCTGCGGCCCCATATCCAGAGTCCCATACAGATGCCTATTCCGCCATATAGAACTAGCCAGATAGGAGTCGGTTCACTGGATGCAACCGAGCCACTCTCATACAAAAGCCAGAGGGACACAAGTGGACCAATAGCATTGCTGGAGAAAAAAAAATGTTGTGCATGATTCAGTAGCATCTTCAGTAATAGCTGTAAATCACTAAACTAGATATACTGTACTAACAATTCCCTGGATTACCTGACATCATTCCCACCATGTGCAAAAGAGCCAAAGCACGCCGTTAGTATCTGAAGGAACTGAAAAAGGGAGGAAACAGCTGCTTGGTCGAGCTCCAGCTTATCTTCTTCGGGAGGTTGCTCCCAAGTGGACTTCTGTGTCACACTGGCATCCTTCACTGAATCTCCTCTGGCCACTGCTGAACTGTCGCTGCTGTAGCTGTCCACTCTGGACCACCTCCTCCCATCATCATTGTCCATTTTCTTAGGGTCTCCCTGAATGCCGTAAATGGCCATGGTGTAGGAGGTGTAGCTGTTGTTTCTCCGAAAGGGCTGCTCCTCTGTGTCACTGTCACCAAGGCAGTCACCGACCTTAGCCATGTGGAGCTTGTGCAGCAGGTCTTTGCAAAGACCCGAGTCTTTCTGGATCACGTGCAATTGTCCACTGTGAGGGTCTGTGATCATCATCGGACCAACATTACTGTCTGTAAACATAAATCATATCATTTCATTTGAGAACTTTCCTATGGGTCAACTTACATGTAATCGATTTGACAACTTAAAATGTGTCTAAAAATGTGAACTAATTCAGTCAATCCAATCTTTCTCACCATTACTAGCATCCATGTCTTTGGTCTCCATCTCTAGATCAGCCTCTTCGGAACCTCCAAGTTTAAAAGCAACATTGCGACTGTCTTTAGGAGGGCTCTGAGGTGGAGGGTGCTGCGGTATTGATATGTCCACCACTTGAGCATGGTCATTAGTGTTGTTCTCCATCAGAGGAGTCTCACAGGGAGCAGCACCTAATTTTTCTTCTCAAGAACCACATGAGAGGTCTTCAGCTGCATGTACAGAAAGTGTGCAGTCCTTTGCGTTTTATTCATAAGATAAATACTCACGTTGTATTTTCCTCTTAAGGCGCGGACAGACATTAAACCAAACGACCAATGCTGTGATGACACCACATCCTATCGAGATGCACAGTGTACCCCACCATGGCACCCTGTCAAATCCCAGCACTATGCAGAAAACGAGCATAAGGCACATGTCCATCTTTGCATCTTTTATTAATTCACAAACAATGCCCTCTGTTCCTAAAAATGACACAGGTTAAAAAGTATATTCTTTTGAATAGGTGAGAAAATAGTGTTTTGTTTTGTTTTTTACAGAAGACACAAAATTTGCCATTGAATTAAAACAATATGTACAGTATTAGAAAGAGAAAAAAAGTGCAATTGACAGTAAACCGGTAATGCATGTTCCAGCAAACTAGTGTGAAAAATTACACCCCTCCGAGTTCATGATTTGATAAAGCTGCTGCATTTAGGTACAGTATACACTTTTCAGAATTTATGGATTACTTTTTGTGATCAAAAGTAAATGATATCCTTGTTTTGTTTGTTTGGTGTTGTTAAAGTCTACTGACAACAATATCAGTGAAAGTACAATCATCAAGAGAGGAAGAGACCTCTCCAAAAATATCAAATACACATAAGGGAAAGATATTTGCAGAAGTTTGATGCAATGACTAAAAGTAAGAGTTTTCTGCAACACTCTCACAGATGATAAAGGCTGCCTGCAGTGGACATGTGCACAGGCGTTATGGGGTGGGATAAGATTAGTGGAAAGAGGGCCACTCCTCTGTGACATAGCAATAGTTACTGTATGGTTTCTTACATTCCATAATGATGTAAGTGCATTGGAGTCACTCACTTGGTGCTCCTGTGAACATGATAGAGAAGAGGTTGATTGCCACAGTAAATGCGTAGAACAGTGGAAGAGCTCGGAGGCCATTGGGGAGCGGGTCAGCCTGGGGCATTAAATAGGTGAAGACTTGATAAATATATTTCTGTGTCAAGATTATTTGCTGTAAAGCATGACATACAGCACAATTTGAACTAATTTGCTGCGTTTCTTTCAAAATAGTTACAATTCCACCTTTACCAACCAAAATTGTCAAATCATTGCTGATTGCTGATTTCTCTACATTCTGAAACATGTGTCACTATAACAACAGTATTTTAATATATATATATATATATATATATATATATATATATATATATATATATATATATATACATGCCTTACAACAAAACTGCTTTAAATGACAATGACTAAATAAAATACCTCACCTTATTAAGAATGAATTTGCGAACAAAGTAAAAAAGAACCCCTGACAAGATGCCAGAGAGCACTGGTGACAGGAACCAGGAGGCCACTGCCCGTCACAAAAAAAACAAAACAAAAATGAGCAACAAAAACAACATATTCCTGAGATTTTAATAACATGTCCAATTCACACATTGCATATAGGTAGAAAAATATATATACTGTACATATAATCACCTATATGGAGAAGCTCAAACCATTTGACCCCATGTTGACCTCTAGCTACCATGGAAAAACCTATCGTGGCTCCAACAATGCAGTGAGTTCCAGAAATGGGGAGCCTGAGGAATGATGCAGCCAATTGCCACACAGCAGAGCCTGTAAAAGCAGAACAAGGCCTGGATTTCAAGGGTGGGAAATGACGTCTCCGTTTCTTGATTCTAATTTCAGGTAAACTCAAGTCATAAACTGCACTGGATTGAAGTCTTACCACACATTGCACTTATTGACCCCGCCATGAGGACGTGTTCAGAGCCGTTGTACATCTCAATGTCAATGACGCCCTTTCGGATGGTCTCACTGACTTTGGCCCCCAGCAGGACCGAGCCCACTGTCTCAAAGATGGTGGCCAGGACACAGGCCTGTCTCAATGTCACCACCCCGGAGCCGACAGCCGTACCGAAGGAGTTGGCCACATCATTGGCCCCAACGGAAAAAGCCAGGACAAAGGCAATCACAAAGCCAAATATCAAGAGCCACAAGTAACCGGACATGTCCGACTGGGAGGCCAGAGCCACCGTGGTGGTGCCAACAGTGACGGCCACCAGTGTGGTTGAATCCATAATTGCCTTGCAAAGAAAGTTTAAATCATGAGTCAATTGAATGGAGTAGTATGCGATGGCTGGTGTAAAAATATTAAAGTCAAGGAATCATGTACTACTATATAGGTACGTATGGCTTGTCTACAGGAGTCCAAACAAGATGAAATGCCATCTGGAAGAAGGGAATGGCATCCACTATGACAGCGAACCTGTGGTGAGGTGTGCTGCAAAAACAGAAGTGCATGGGTTACTCAACAATAATGCAAGAGCCATAAATGGGTGTTTCTTACATTTACAATATTTTATCATGACCATAACATTGTACAAGTTTGATCATGATGACATTTTAATGTTACAGCGATGATTTAGAAATCGAGGGAAAAGGGAAGTTGTATTTGATAAAGTAAAAGTAAATGTCATTACTGGCGAGAGAAATTTAAAAGCATAACTGCAGTGTTATCTGTCTCAGCAGTTTTAGTGGTGGGTGGGGGAGCAAGGAGGCGGTTCATCAAGTCACGCTTCTGACTTCAGTAAGCATAACGCACTGTCATTCATGCCTAGAACAGCAGCAACAAGCCGAAAACCTCACATCAGGTGACATTGTACTTGATGATGTTTGAGAAACAGTAAACAGAAAAAAATGGTGCGTTGTATTTGATTTTGTCTATTTGTCAAGTGGCTGCACATAATCATCTGGATTTAGATTCCTTTTTAAGTAGATGCATAGTCTATTTAAAAAAAAAATGTATCTGGCTCCAGATGATTTTATTTCGTACAACCACTGAATTAAATAAAATTGAATAAATTCAACACACCATTTTTTTCAGTGTACTCTCATGTTGGAATTATACTGAATGGAGAAGGTTATCTTTGTATCAGTTTGTCTGTGACAGTTTTGTTATGACAGTTGTAGTGGAACTACACTCACACTGTTTCTGCTACAAAATAAAGTGTCTGAGAGCTGTGAATAAACGATTCTTTCAGAGTGCCAGAAGTAACCATCAAAATAAAAAGTACTGCTATTTTAATCTCATTAACTGTTCTTGCATAACACAGAAGGAGTAACATGATGGCAAAACAAACAAACAAACAAACAAACAAACAAACAAACAAAAAAACACTTTTGACTTACATTTGAATAAAAAGCTTGTACTCACATTTGAACCAGGAGTGAAAGTTGACTGTCTTGGTTGTGTGTCCCACAGTTAGGAGTAAACCAGCTTCTACACCAGCAGTGGCTAGGCTTGCACTGTAAGAAGTGGCCTGCCCGTCTCCAGTTTATATACTGAGCAGGTTGAGTGCACGCCTTTTCAGTGTGGTCATGAGACTTATGCTGCCCAAAACTCTGCTTCTTTGTTCTCATGGTAAAAAATAATGACAGTGTTCTTCAAGGAGCATCTGCTGAAAAGATCATGGAACCCAATTTTGTTTCCCCATCATATTTATTTATATAATTGACTCTAACATAATAAACATACAAAAATAATAATAACACAATAATGTACCGGTATGTAATTTAGGCTACATATATAAGACTTGAATCTTAAGGGGTAATTTTGCATTACAAAGCAGCCCATCTTTTTGAAGGTACTTTAGTACATTGAGTGTTTCTTTTCATTAGATTGTAGTGGAGTTAGAGGTCATCATCGTATATATCAGTATAAAATAAAATTTCAATTACTGTATTTTATTAGAGAAAGAGCCTTAATGACCTTCAAAACAGTAGATATACATATTTATCAAAATTGTTTTGTCATTGGTCCAGGAAAAGATTTTGATTCCCCTTCACATCACAGGAACTATGTTCTGTCATGAGAGTTATAAGTATCTCTGTCCTATGCAGACAAGTACTGTATAATAGATTAAGCAGTCAACGAATGCCTGTATGGGTGATTCATGTGATGTATGTGTAGCTATGGAAAGAATGATGCCATATCAAAATGTCTAACTGTTCAATCTGCTATCCACTAATGGCTTTTACAGAAAAAAACTACCGGTATACTCAAGTTCACTGCGTGTCATCAAAATTTGTTTCCGAAATGCTACGGTGCATCCAAATCTGCTGATAGCTTCCTCCTTATTACTCATTTATTGAGTGCCAGTTTAGGTAGGTAAGAAATAATGAGCCGTGTGGAGGATGTGACCTCCTCTAAAGGCCAGTGATCCTCGACTGAGACTGACACGTTGAACAGTTTTAACTGTTAATGTGTATTCTAAGTCACTTTGAACAGTATTTGAGCCTAAAATTAGGTAATGTTGGTAATTAAACAGATTTTTCCCACGTAATTACTTCTGTTTGCTTTCGATAAACACATGCAAATATCACAGCTGAGTTTACTCTGTTTTCATTGCTCCCATATCTAGGTCAATCAAGGTTCTGTTGTTTCCCCATTGACGATTGTGTTTCCTGGACGATTTGATATTCTGAAATTGGAGATGATACAGGTTGGGATTTGTTGACATTATTCTGATTATATTTTCCTTAAATTTGGCCAATTTCCCTGGATTATACATTTACAATGTAATTGCCACTGAGTGATCATCTTTTGTTGCGAATGAGTCAAATACAATGAGCATTTGCTTTGCGGTATCGTGAGGATATGTTTAAAACAGTTTAATGCCCTATTACGTCTTCCAACGTTCGGCAGGAATGTATAACGATAAAGTATACAGTACAGGCAATACAGTTGGTGTTCAGCATGTATTGTATTGTATTGTATTGTATTGTATTTAGCTCTTACAGAAATTTCCAAAAATCACTCACCAGGCAAAATAAGAGGATTAAATATTCTTTTTTTATTGACAGTGTCAAAGAAGTATACTTTTAAATCTACTTTTATCAATGTAGATGATATGGTTTAATCTCAAACATAACCTCTTTTTTTAATCGAATTGTATTCACCTTGGTGCAATGAATGTAAGTGCCTCGAGATGGTGCTAGAGCATAGACTCGGAATCCCCAAGGCAGCCCGCATTCCAAATAGACATAGCCAACTTTAGCACTTTGTGATGATCAGCAGCAGTCCTCTATTCAGTACCTTGTTTATCATATGTGATGTTGGAGGTGAAAAAAAATTGTATTTTGATATAGACGGGAGTTTGAGCCATTTCCATTCAAACATTTCACTCCTTAAACTGTGACACATCATTCATGAAACCCCACTGTTTGAAATATATGGAAAAAATATGAATGAAATACAAACTAAGGCATGATTAACCTATTGAACGGGATCATATTTAAGACTAGACAAGATAGGGCATGCAAATAAGTAACCGAAGTGCATGGCTGGTTCTCAAGCCCAACCCTTCCATTCCCCTCTTCCCTCCCTCCGATCCCTTGCCAAACAGGATCTGTAGGATCTCACAGTCATTTTCTCAGGAGACAGGAATGTCAGAACACAAGATCTTATGCATGTTTCTACACGTAGGCCACATTCCCTCATATTTACAGTAAAAAGTCCAGAGTGTGTGGTTCACACATCTATTTAATTTCCACTTTGTGGCAACACCTATGTAAAACACCACGTGTGCACCGGACGTGTCCCAGACACACACTGACTCACTGGACTTGTCTGCGGCACTGCCCTTCCCGGTTTTAACAAGATCAACAATACTCACATTCCCAAAAGAGTTTTCTGCTTGATGTTTTGCTTCTATTAAAATAAATACATAAATAAATAATTAGCCATATCATGGGTATGTTGTGAATGAGAAGCTTTGTGTCCTTACAAATAAAAACAAACAAACTAAAAAAAAAATCTTTATTTTACATTTTTATTTTTTTTCCAAAGTCTTCAAAGCCTTTTTAAGGTCTCTCTTTTGTATCAGAAATGTAATCACAAAAATACATATCAAATATAGGCCTGCCATGTAAACCATAAAATGAAATTAATATAAATATAATGCAATGAAATGCAATGTGACATGACAAGAAACAAACATGGGAAATGTGAAGGAATTATGTGATGATTCTTCAATCATACCAGTTGGTAGGCTGAAGAAAGAAATGTAATGATGCTACAATTGCCTGCATCAGTGAAGGCACACAGTGGTCCAATCTGACATCACCCTTAAAAACTGCCCATTGGTCAACAAGCGGCGTGAAAAACTTAATATGTCAAAAGTCAATTCCCTGCTGAGGTCGGAGGTCAATTGTGAGTTAATTTACAGACCAATGGCTGGAGGCTGGTGGCGATTTGCTCGCAGATTCTTTCACGGATGGATGTGGGCTTTGTATATAGGCCGGTGAGTGAGTAATGCTCGGACTGCTGGGGGGTGTAGAGGAGCAGGAGGAAGACTTGGACTTAATCTGCAGCCACTTATCTCCCAAGGCCTTGGCAAAGTGGTCATCGACTGACACGCTGATGGAGAGCTGCTGGGAGTGAGTTTTCTGGTAATTTGCACCAAGGCTCCTCTGGAAATGCTCCTCAACCACATGGTCATAGTTGCATTTGGAGATTACTGAAACAGGAAACACGTTAGAGATAAAAAATTGAACACAGAGCCTCCAGTGGGTTTGTGCGAGGGCTAGTATATTTTCATTATTTGTGACACACGATCAAGTGTATGGGTGATCAAATCACAAGAGTGAGACGGACCTGATGACTGACTCTGGTGGGCATCGGAGCTCCCGGCGGGCTTTCTTAATGAAGAGACACAAGTGATGACAGAGGGACGTATCTGAAAAGAAATGTATGGTGATGGTTATTTAAAAATAAAATGATGATGTGACCTTTCCAGATTCATAACAATGCAACTCTATGTAGGACCCCCCTTCAATTTTCATAGCATTTCTTTTGAAATGCTAATCACTCAATTGTGTTTCCATCATATTTGGGGACTGATATCGCATTCGACAATGAATATAAAATCCCTCAATCTTTCAAAAATAATTTATGAATTTAACCTGAAGACAACATGATCTGAGAACTGCTTGAACTGGTTTGCCAACACAGAACAGATCCCACCCGCAGTACATAAGCAGATAAAAGTCAGAGCTTTTTGTTTGGTCTTGTTGATGGGATTCTTTCCCTTCATTGCTCACATTTTCTTCCTGAATCTGGATGGGTTGCATAGCTTGGACAAGCTAGAGCTTGCGCGTGTACAGCTGCATTCACTGACTGCACAAGACACTGGTGGTTATCCTGGAACTATGCTGAGACTGGAATGAAATAAAGTGTATTCTACTGTGTATTTGCCATAGATTATGACACCCTGATTGCCCTTGAAATTATATTTATTTTTCCCCCAAACTCTTTACCTGCATCTGACTTGAGCTGGTGTTCTTAGTTTTCTCTTTTGTGGTCTCTGGGTCCTGGTCCTTTCTTGGTTTCTTGATGAGGGCAAGAGGTTCATCAATGACTGGGGTGTAGTACACATGAGAGGGCAGAGGGCTGGTTGAACTGGGTGTTGGGCTCCAGGTGGAAGTGGGACTTTGAGGGCTAGTAATCATGACTGTTGGTGGTACTGGTGGTGCTGTTACAGTTGCTCCTCTCTGCGTAGCTTTACCATTGTTTCTGCCTAGCACCCGTTCGCGCCTGAAATAAATGGAACAAAAAAATGGTCATATTACCATGAGAAATGTTGGAAACAAAAAGTGCGAGCTTGAATGCAACCACTACACCAACCTTTCCTCCAGAGTGAGACATCTATCGTGGCTGCGCTTGCGTTTGGGATACACCGTGGGGGTCCGAGTTCGTTCATTTGACATATGTCTGAATCTGTCTTCACTTCTCAGATGAGGCTGACCTGAAAAAAAGAAAAACATTAAGAATGGGAACACAATATGCCATATATTGTAATCATTTGCTAAAAACAAATTCTGAATTGGGATGTGTGAATTATGGGACAACTTTCACTTAACAGTCGAAAAGGGCTGCTTGTTTTGATCCACTGCTTGTTTTTTCCCGGGTTCACCGTTTATTGCAAACTCCGTTAAGTTGCAAAACTCGATCGACCTGATCTGTGAGCGTTACAACACGACACAGCTGATTCAATGCTAACGGTAAATGTTGTTTTCCTGCTTAATACTGGCATTTGTCCCGGTCACGCCTTCAAAGGGGCAATCAACACATTTTGTAATGATGGAGGAATACACTTTTATCATAGAGTGAATTTTATCTGAGACTCCAGGTGACATATAGCGGCGACAATTGAATATAATCCTGTTACACTTTGGTCATATTTATAATTTGATAATTTGTGTCATGAATACATGTGTCATGTTATGCGACAGCGTATTCGGTTTGTCCTCATGTTGTGAAATGACTTGCAGAGTAAATCATAGAATGCGTATTGAGACGTTTTCTTTGGCTGATGTTTATACCTCCTGCTTTGTTAACACGTTCAAATTCACATTGATGCCAGTCCTTCAACTATATTCAAATCATGCAGTTAGTGCGACAAAAGAGAACTAGCCTGCCACAAGCTTAGTGATTCAAATACAATGGAGGATGATCTATTTTGCATTGTATAAAAGGCTGTTCACAGAGCTTTAACGCTCCCTACACCTGTGAGCTACTCCCTGCCATTGTGGTGGGAGGGAGGCGGGGGCAGGTTTAACCACACCTTTGCTGATTTTCTACAGCCTCGGGCATGGATATTTTCCCTCATTAGGAAAGGAATAGGGTACATTACTCTTTCATTTGTTCATTCAATGACGACTAATCACGAAGAGCCAATTCAGGTTTAACATGACAACACAGCTGAGAGGATCTAAATCTTAGACATATGGTCAGCATTATATTCTCTTCCTTAGAAAACACACGACTTACAGGATATGATGTGACGGAAATATAGCAATGACAATTTAACTTTCAAATTTTAAATGATGTATCTGTGATCGTCGTGTCAAAATGACACTGCTCAACCATAAATTTTACCGTATGAAGGATTTAAAAGCAAAGAGCAAAGCTTACCCTCTAAAATGTAGACCTTGAAGCCGCTGCTCATGCGAGTAATATAGTGGAAGTTTGCCACGGCCATGTCTGCTTGCCTTTTTTTCAAGTACAGTCCAAGACAGAGAGTAAACACCTGAGTGCTCGACAATGCGGGACAAAATGAGCCTCAGTGGTGGACTGTGCTGGAAAAGGTAGTGAGATTGTGGGTCTGCGCTCTCAGCCAGGTAGCGTATCAGGTGAGTGCAAACAGAGGATGATGATTCCCAGGGACACATTCCCTGCATTCCTATTGGCTACTGGGAGAGCCAATCAAAGGCTCCACTTTACATTGTGTTGTTGTTTTCCTTCAGGAGGAAAGCAGGCACAGGTTGACGATTGGGACTCGAGCTCCGAGGCTGGTAAATGTCAGAATGCTGGTGTTTCAATGAGAATTAGTATGACACCCTCTTCTACACAAATTACACTCAAGAATCGATATTAATTTGTCCTTGAGACATGAAGAAAGTGAACTGAAGCTTTTGTCCCCCCAGCACCTGCGCCCTCTGCCCCGCCTCCCCCCAGCCCCCTCTGGAGTGCAATCTCACCAAACAGCATTTTTTTGTGTGGTGAGCCCACCAGAGTTCCAAGCCCTTCTACAACTTGCCCATACACGCACACATCTGCAGTGTGGCACGCTGCTAATCCACAAGCTTCTGTCCCTGGCCACATAATGACACCCAAGTCTTGAACAATGAACTGAACAACGCCTCATATATTGTGACAGCTAGAATGTAAAATCAAAACAGTGCCGGATGTGTTTTGTATTTTATTGAAACAGTTACTCAGCAAGATTGGGTCAAACGGCGAAAAAAAAAAGCTGCTCATGCATGCCCTAGAGTGTCAACACATACAACATGACGGATTACATTTAGCTAAATAGCATCCTCCTTAGGCACTCTTTACATCACCCAAGTTACATAGAAGTATTATTCCGTTGTTGATATGCGGGCTCTTTCCCAATGGCAGCTCGAGACAGTTTTACTTGATGTGGCGAGTGGGTTGCAGGAGGTTCAGTTAGCAGGGCAGAGGTTAAACACA
>CAAKHF010012803.1:0-22905 GCA_901007745.1 Hippocampus kuda
CACAGCAAAAAAAAAAAAACCCCCCCCCCCCCTACCCCCCTCTCGTTGGCTGAAATGGCCACGCGGACTGCAAAAGAAGGAAGGCGACTTTGGTCTCAACTCCCTTATATACAACAACAAAAAAATTGATGTTTATGCTTTTGCTTTATGCTTTAATGTTTATACTTTCAAAAAAATCATCAAATTAAATTGACGACTTCGATGACCGATTGTTGAGAGAAATTGTAAGCCGATCAACCGGTTTGCCGATCGGCGTCACGCAATCGGGGACCGAACGCCGAATAAGCAAGCGATGGACCGATTCGGCATCAGTGCAATTGCGCGTGCATTCCATTTGACGGACACGGCAAACGGCGTCGCCCGCAGACGTTCGACCTTTCTGACATCACGGAGGCATCTTTGCCCACACCCGTTATTAAAATGACAAATGAACCCAGAATACAAATTTTAACGGCCCGTTTTGGGGAAGTACTAGCGCAACATTTTTATCGCAAAAATGAAGTCCGTGCAAAGCGTGCTCGCGCGCCTGATGGCAAGTGCCACCTGTTGGCTACTGGATGCGCACGGCTCGACGACCAGTCGCACTCCCAATTACACACGAGGACAATTGAGAGTGTACAAATAACCGGCAGTGCGTGTTTTTTGGAATGTGGGAGGAAACCCGGAGAAAACCCCGCGCAGGCACGGGGAGCACATGCCAGCTGCACACAGGAAGGCCGCAGCCGGAATCGGAACGCTGCACCCCTGCACAGTGAGGTAGACGTGCTCAGCCGTCGACTCAAAACGTAACTCAAAACCCTTCCATCCAAGAAATCAGACCGCGATCTCAATTTGGTATGCCTTTCCACGCTTTGATGTCGATTCAGTAACAAGTATGAAAACACAAATGGAACGTGGTGGCTGTTTTTCTCCACTGATTTTTTTTTTTGTCCATGTGAACACGTGTGGCGTGTCACCCAACATTTTTGAGCAATAAAACAGAGAGAAAGAAATATCGCAAAATTGGTTGGTTGTGCGTTGGTGCAGCACAAAAGGAAGAAAAAAACATGACTGCTCTTAGAAAGAAAAAAATAATAATGTGCACGGAAACGTGGAAATTGTGGCGAAATATGAAAATCAAAATGGCTGGCACAGTTTACTGAAGACGATCATGTTGTCGTTTGGTGCATACAACGCCACTCACACACGCAAAAAAAAAAAAAAACACCACATGTGTCAGAAGGTGAATCAACTCTGAAAAACTGGGGCTGAGGGAAGGAGGTGTAGTGCAATGCCTCAATTAGTTGACAAATTTCATAAATAAGTCAAACTCGAAGCGTTGCGGGGGGGGGAATCATCTACCCCAAGGGTGGGCAATCCCAGTCCTGGAGGGCCGCCGTCCTGCATGTTTTCCAAGTCTCCCTGTTGCAACACACCCGATTCAAATGAACAGCTTCCATATCAGGCGTCCACAGAGCTTGCCGATGATCTGATCAGTGGAATCAGCTGTGATGCAACAGGGAGAGACGGAGAACATGCAGGATAGCGGCCCCCTCCGGGACTGGAATTGCTCACCCCCGATCTGTCCTCTCCAAACATTCCACCAGCACCACATGGCTAAGTCAGGACAAAATCGGCTTTCCAGAGGCGAGGGAATGACTACAAACTAGTGCGGCTCCCCGGCGGCCCGACGTTGGCATCCCTCCCAGGGAGGGGGAGGAGGAGGCCGCGGTCGCGGTGTTGCGGGGAGGGAGGAGGAGACTGGAGAGGTTACATGCTAACTGCTACTAAAGTAGCAGTTGTCAGCAATCAACACGTGGTGCTCGCACGAAGGAGAGGGAGGAGTGCGAGGGGTCCTCTCACATGTCGACATGCTGGCCTGCGAAAATGTCGCCGCTTGAGAACAATCATTCCTCGTGGCCCAGCGAGGTTGTTCAAGATGTCAAAGTACAAGCAGGCACTCGCAACGCGCTCGCCAACACGTGCACAAGCCCGAATCGCCGCCGATGGCTCGTCAATAATCGGCTCACCTCTGTCCTGCGAGGCCGACGGGTGGACGCTGTGCAGCGGCACCCTGCCCGTCGTCCTGCGGGTCCACGCGTTGACTTTGGGCGGCGGAGCCGCGACGACTCTCTTGGCCGCTCCGTCGGCGTCGAGGCTCGGCTCGCCGTCGCCTTCCTCGGCTCCCGGCGCTTCCGCCGCGCCGGCCCGCTGAGCCTCCGCGGACATACCGCTTTGGGGGGTCGGCTTCTGCTGGTCGGATGCGCCGCAGCTCGCCGCTGTCAAAGTGGAGTCCAAGTGACCGCTTTCAAGCTCGCTCGACATCCTGCTCGTTTCCCAAAAGCCGCCGCGCTTAGATCCAGGGTGAACTTTTGGTCCTTGCCTTCGTGTCCCAGAGAAAAGTGGACAAAAACTCGCGGGGCGACCACATCCACAAGTGGAGGTAAACAACTTTTTTGGGGCGGGGGGGGCAGAGTCGGACCTCGCTAGCCAGCTAGCCCGAGTGGCTCCAGGCCGAGTCCCTGCCGTTAGCCGCCTAGCTAGCCCAAGTCGACGCTAAGCCTTAGCCGCCTAGCACAAGTGAGTGCTAGCGAGCTAGCCTCACTCACCGCGCACACGTCCGCGAGCCCCGAGGAAAAAAAAAGTGTCGTTTGGGCCCCGCGAGTGCAAAGTTTCACGTCAGCCGGGCGTTTACCTCCGAGTGGCGCGGCGACGCTTTGTCGCTCGAGCCGCCTTGGACTTAGCGTAACTTTTGAAAGGCTGAAAGTATGACGCCGTCCCGAGTGAGTGTATGAAGTCCACGCTACCAAGCAGGCAGCTCGGAGCTACTAGCTACTCCCCTCCCACGAGCTCCTGCTACTCGTCGACTGTAAGCTATGGACTCGCTAGTGGCGTTGCCCACGCTACGGCCGCTGTAAACAATCGCTCTGCTGCTCCCTGCAGGCGGCAGGCGGAAATGCAGCGCAACTACTGGAGCGGCCCAAAAAAAAGTGAAAAAAAAATCAAAAAACAAAGAATATCACAAACAACAAATCGGAGAAACAAGAAATAAATACGAAACGGTAAAAAAATATTCAATTTCACAAAGACAGAAACTAAGAGAAAGAAGCCCTCAAATAAATACTGTACTCAGAACAACCAGACGTTTTTTTCTTCAGGTGAACACAGTACACTTGTGTATTCTCTCTCTTTCTTTGCCAAAGTAAAAGAAAAAATGGCTGCATCACATTTCAAAAAATGGGACGGGGTCACGTTTACCACTGTGACATGACCTTTTAACATTCAATAAACATTTGGAAACTGAGGAAACGAATTGTTGTAGTTTTGTCAGTAGAATTATTTCCTGTTCTTGCTTGATGTACAGCTTCTGCTGTTCTACAGTGCAGGTGCTCCATCATGTTACCCTAATGTCAAGTCAAGTCAACTGTATTTATAGAGCACTTTCAAACAGCCATCGCTGTATACAAAGTGCTGTACATGGATCAATTGAACATATGTATGATAAACAGTAAAACAAATCGGTAATAAAGACGGTAGAAAGCACCAAACAGTAAAACCGAGAACAAATCTAAGTCATAAGTCATGCTGAGTCGAATGCCAAAGAATACAAGTGAGTTTTGAGGAGGGTTTTGAAGATGGGCAGCAAGGAGGCTTGCCGAATGTTCAGTGGGAGGTCATTCCAGAGAGAGGGACCAGCAACAGAAAAGGCTCGATCGCCTCTGAGCCTCAGTTTAGTTCTTGGCACTTCTAATAATGTCTGGTCCACAGACCTGAAAAATGTCCAAGTGTAAAAGTGGGTCACTGGGGGTTTATCTTTAAAGGGGACTTATTAACATGAACTTTTTAGTCTCTGCTGCCATTAGTGCTCTCCTTAGTGATCAATAGGACACTTGTTTTGTACAGTTATCATCCGCTCAAGTCATCGTGTTCAAATGTACGGAAGTGATTGTTTCATACTCATGACCAACACTAGTTGAGCAAAAATAGGAATGTTTAAAATGACAACGAAAGTACTTTACCACATGTAGTTAATGGCTTGATATTCATACTGTACAAAAAATGTCCTGCCCCCAAATGACTCCAATACGCTTCTGTGCGATTTATATATTTTTGAGTTAAACTGTTTGAATAGTATAATTAGTGTATTTCAGCAGCAAATAAACAAGGATAATTTGGTACATATTGACCAAATTTGCTTTTTTAGTGTCTTGTTTGTATTTATTCGAGGTTTCGTCATATCACAATTGAAAAGATTATTTGGTTCATATACGTGAATGGATTGTGCTAAATGTAATTTTTTTAATCGTTTGTTATTTTTCTCACGTCTATTTCGATCAACGAGGCGCGTGGTGATGACGTATGCAATCTGCTCACGTGAGATGGGCGTCACCCCCCTCCTCCCCAGGTGCTCGTCTGTCAATCGTTGTTTTGTTTTTTTTTTGGTAAGGTCGTTCTTCTCCTGGCTGTAAACAAATGGACACGTCAATGCTAGGCGGACAAAATATGCAAAATGTAACCCGGCAGCACCGAGGGGACTCGCTAACATGCCGACACGCAAGAGACGATTTAATGTCCGCTTCTCACCGGTATGTATTTTCTCTCAAAACGTGCATTTAGCACCTTTTTAAAATCTGTGAAACGTGTAGGCTAGCTAAGCTAGTTTACGTTTACGTTGGAGGAGTTAGCTTTGCGATATGATGCCTTCGCGTACTGTCGGAGATGTCAACATCCTTCCCACAGTATTAGGTAGACGATGCATTTTAAACTTGTTTCGAATGTTTGTCACGTATTTTACCCACACAAAAAGGTTGATATATTCGGAACAGCTTTCGATTTACTGCACGGATATACTAATAAGCCTGACAGTGAAATGAAATCAAAAGTGAAATGTTGGACACACGAGGAATGATGCGTTTTGTGTGCATTTGTTGTCAGGCTCGCATCAAAAAGATCATACAAAAGAATGCAGAGATGGGAAGGATTGCCATGGCGGTGCCTGTCATCATCTGTATCCTTTTTACAAGTTCAAATCTAGACTTGTCTTCCTGTACGGTATATTTGCTCGTTTTAACGTCCTTTTGCCAAGTTAAAATTTGATTACAGCAATCTGAAAGGGACAGGTGGAGATCTTGAACTGGACTCATCATTTGGTCGGAAATCAAATGTCAAATTGGAGTTAGATGTCTTCGATTCTGGTGCGGTTCCCTAATTCACGTAGCGTATATCTGCAATGCCAAAGTTGATGTAGTGACAAATGTGAGATGTGTTTGTTTTTTGAAGTTGACAAAATTGAATTTCAGACATCTGCAACACAGAACCGGTTTAGTTGCTGGATGTTAAAAAGGCTTATCAATGAAAGTGGAGGAAAACATGTGGTACTGATTTCCTAAACTGTGGGCCAGCTCAACTTCTTGAGATGTTCCTCAAGTCTCTGCTCACCAAAACCTGTCTGATCACCCAATCCAACCTCAGCGGCATCGTGTCTCTCGTGCACGTGTGAGTGCGCATCTCGCCTCCGTCGTTAGGTAGCCGCGGCAACCCGGGAGCACGTCAAAATAACGGCCGCGTTTCCAGAAAGCAGTGCATCGAGTCGGAGAAGCTCTTCCACTTCCTGAAGGACACGACGGCGAGATTCACGTTCCCGGGCGCGCAGAAGGACAACGCCGGTCTGAGCGTGTGGCCGGCTTACTTGTGAGGAACTTTGGGGAAGACCGTTTTCATTCTTTGGTTGCTTCGCTCGAAAATCGATGTTATTTGCAGGACCAAACGACCCGACGGGCGCGTGCAAAGAAGCGCAGGCGTGGGAGAGGTCACGCTGTGGCGAAGCCCCGACTCGCTTGGCAACGGCTCCAGCTCCAGTGTAAATAACTCGCGCTCAAATTCATTCATCATTTACTGAAGAAAAAAAAATGGGTGGGTTGAATTTAATCAGTGTATCATCGACTTGAAAAAATGTGGATCTGGATCCAGATGATTTGGTTTTATGGAACCACTTGATAAAATAAAATGGAGTCAATTCAACAAAAACCTTTTTCAGTGTAACACTGCACTAACTGATTTCAATTGATTAATCTGTCGAGGACTTTGTCAGTGAATCTGATTTTAAAAAATTGTTGGCTTTCAAGTTTAGACTTTTGTGTTTAATGGCGAGTCATCCAAGTTCACTGCCCACAAGACAAAAACTCCAATGTGGCGTCGTCCCGCTCTCTCGTGTACAGTCCATGCTTCAAATCCAGTTTGGAATTTGTCCATTTCAAATCTCCAGGATAAGTTTGTTTTCAATGGAAATGGTCAAAATGACCACAAAATGTCCCGTCTGAACCAAAAACTTGGCAAACTTCCTTGTCTTTGCAACTTGTGGCTTTCTGAGACTTTTTTTGTTCGACTACTTTTGGGTGCTGCGTTTTGAATCATGTCCAAATTAACCCTGGTCACCTCAAACCAAATTGACAGACGAATTAGCCAAATTTCAAGTTACTGAGTGAAATTGGCGTAGTCATTCTAGAGGAGCAAAATGATCACTTCAAACAAATTGTCAGACTGTGTGTGTCTTTTCGGACATTGCTTCTTGGGCCTGTTGTTTTTTGTTTGGGGGTCACTTATAATAGACAAGGCAACCAAATTTTGGGTTGCCACCTACATTAGCCTGTTTTTTTAGGTGGGGGGCTGGGTGGGATTTAGCAGGAGAGCAGGACTCGGCTCCAACACAGAAAAGCACAAATTAGAGGTTCAACAGTGCCACCGTGAGGCCACTGCATCACTTCAGGAGTTTCCATTTCTCATTTCGTCCTTCGGGGAGCGGGGTGTCGATTTGTAGTTTATGGATTCTGTTGTGTTGTGTGAATGTCTTGAGTTGTTTCCAGACCGTTTCACCGTTTTTGGAGCGTTTGATTTTTAAGCACTCGCGAATGAACGTCTTTTTTTTAACCATCAAACCTTCTTGCGCGCGCGCGAAACAATCCATGTTCGACATCCAGGGTGAATGTGAAGATGTGCTCCAATGGCAATAAATTAGAGCAATTGAACGCAAAGGCAGTGAGTGAGTAGCTATAGTATGATAAATTGTGATGTCACGTCCACGTGGAAAGTTTCTTACGGTGGTTGTTTTTTTTTTTTTACTATGATAGTTTTGCGTTCTCTTTTCAGACCTTTTGATGGCAGTTGCATATTTGGAGGTTTAGGAGTTTAACTTTGTCGATAGACCTTTTCAAAATAAAGTCACAAACGAGCAAAGTTTTGCCGTCTTAATTTCCTGGAAGTCAAATTTTGGGATGACGCCAATGTTGCTTGCAACGTTTGTCCACTGGATGGCGCTCTGACTCAGTACAATTCAATCGTCATCGTCTTGCCACCCCCCCCCTCGGAAGATTTGGTTTTGACAGTGTCGTGAGTGCATTTGGGAATGCAGTCTGCAGAGTGATGTTCTTTTATGATTTGTGTTGACTTTTCAAGCCCCTTTCGGCCATTGTACGTTGGAGGTTTGCATTTTTTGGGAGTGTTTCATTTTTAAAGCGCTAATTAGTGGCTTTTTTAAAAATTGTGTGTGGTATACACACACACAAGGCAAATATCGAAAGTAGACCCCCCCCAAGAAAATCCATTATCAGCTGTACGTTAATTTAAATGTGAAAAAATAAATACATAAATCACAAAACGGGCCACGCAGTGATTGGTTTATTCCGATCGTTTGGCATCATATCGGCGGCATGAAAAGGTATAAATAGATGAACCCCACGGGGGGGGGGGGGGGGGGTGTTCTGTGCAGCGGGAATGTTTCCGTTTGCTACGCTGGCTTCCCAGGTGATGCCTTGATGAAAGCTGGGACGTTACACAACTGGATGCGGCCGTGGCTTTGAAGACCAACATGCGCCGGTGCTACGCTCAAAGAAAAAAAAAAAAAAAGACTTTTCCAGAGCTGCTCATTTGCTTCGGTAAACACAAAGTCCATTCTTTTACTTGTGCAAAGTAGAGGCCAATTTGCTCGAGTGGTTATGGTGAGGTTCTTCTGAACGACAAATATTCAAGAGGGACAAAAGAATACAAACGGTCCTCGCTGGCTTCACGTCAAGATGTCGCCGATCACGATGACGAGTCAAAAAGCAAACCGACAAAATTCAAAGGAGGTCTCAGAAGAGTCGCGCCCCGTAGCCAAAAGTCTGTTTGATGGCCTCGAAGTAGAACCTGCGCCAGCCGTCCTTGGTCCGATCCTCGTCGTCGTCCGGAACTCCGCGACAGTCCAGGCGGAGTTCCGTCTCGCTGCTGCGGTCCACCAACGTCAGCGTGACCGTGGCGTAGTGCTCTGCAACGCACGCAAAGCCGTGTCACACACACGTGCGCGCGCGCCTTTGCCGCCGAGGCGAGAACAAGCTTTTTGTGGAGGGAAACCCCAAAAGAACTTTGGGTCTGCGCTGAAGCAGGAACCTTTTCGGTTCTTGCCACCTCTTGCAATACATACCACAGGGCCAGTTGTTGTACCTCCACTTCATGACTATTTTCTGATCTCGCACCTACAACCGAGAGGTGAGAAAGTCACTTACACGCGACATCTCCAAAACCGGGACAAAAGTTTGGGCTTCTTGCTTACCAAGTCTACGAATTCCCCCAAAACGTTTCCACCCAGCAGTCGAAACCTTCCTCCCTTCTCACCCTCCACCGTGGCCGGAGCGTGCGTGAACGCCTGAATCATCTGCAACGACGGCGACACGTTTCATTTGGCCGGACGCTCGAAAAGCAGGGGTTGGGAAAGCCTTTTTGATGGGGGCGGGGCCGCATTTCAGCTTTTAATGTTCAGACTAGTTAAGCCTTTCAACAACTTGTCCTTGAACACAAACGCCCCCCCCCCTCCCTTACTCTGAACAGACTTGGGCTTCGTCGCAACTTCCTTCTGCTTTCTCATCGTCAAATCACCGCCTAGTGGGGGCTGCGTGCGTTACAGTGCCCCCTGGTGGTCATGAGCCGCATGTCAGAAGGTGGCAACATGGTGATTTTTGGGAGGCTAAAACACCTGAATGGCATTTCCAATGACTGCAATTTAAACGCGCGGGTATGTTGAAAAAATAAAAATACGGGGGCGGTCTGTATGTGGCCGTTTGGGCCATACGTTGCCCACCGCTGGCGCAAGAAAAGGCGAAGGCGTTTCTCACCTCCTGGTTGACAAAGACCCTGAAGAGGTCCGCTGGACTGGTGAGGAACGTTTCCGTCAGGCTGAACTTGCACGTGGGAATCTTCACGCCCGTGTTGACCGGCGGCGCCGCTGTGCTGCTCGATGATGAAATCTGACCCACCCCACACACACACACAAAAACCAAAGGGAGTCAGCGTCCGCTCCTGCTGACCGAATACTTGCAGAGACGAACACGGCCAACCTGAGTTTTGTCCGTCTTGGCCTTGGACTGCGAGGAGGACTGAAGCGGCACCATGCCGTTGGCCGTCGGTAGGATCATGCCCTGAGTGAATTCTGAAGACAGAAAAAAAAAAAAAAAAAAACAGCAGTTCTTTCAGTAGGCGTTAGGACAAGAAAAGTATTTCAAGCTTTTTTTTGCCACATACACGCACTCCGGCAGCATGGAATGCTTCCAAACCGAAGGAGGATGCGTTCGCTGCCGTGTCCTATTTCGGGAATGCGATCCAGGGTGTCGCTGATAGATTGCGCAAAAGACGACATTGCGCTCGATCACCGATTTCAGTCCCCGCAATCACATCAGGGGAAACGTCTAATCAACAGCCGTGCATAATGCTGGTGTCAAGGCCTTTTTCGGACGGAAATCTTTTTCATGGATAAGCGTCCGTCTTGATTTGGAGGCTGGGCCGGCTACAGAAATAAATGTGACTCGACTTGATGTGGGAAATTAGCGGCACTTCTTTTCAGAGCAGGCGAGGCAGTAAGTAAGTAAATAAATAAAAATCTCAAGAACTTGATACGAGTCTTTGATTGAAACGCTGACGTCAAAGACATTTTAGTTTGACCTGATTTTAAGAAGCCCACGTAGCTTCCCAGAGCTTGGCGGATCTTCTCGGCTCCTTTGGATTTCATCAGGTGGACCAGCGGCGTCTCTGGTTCATCTTTGTTCAGTGCCACGCTAATCTACATGACAGAGAAAAGGACAACACGAGTGTCACCACCTTGCGACGACAGGCCCCACGCGTACCAAGTCCACCGCTTACATCCAGATCCTCCATATCATTCTCATCAGACAGATTAGGAACCTCGATGGAGCCTTGGTATTTTATTCCTGATTTTGACATTCCTGTGAGGAAAAACAAACAAACCAACAAACAAACACGAGTCAGAAACTTCTCAAGAGGTTGACGAGGTTGTGGTTTGACGTCCTGAAATTCCGACGCACCTGTCCAGGCTGCTTTCAGGTTCCACTCGTAGAAGAAAATGAGTTTCCCTTTGCGGTTGTTAATGGACGCTTCGCCCTCCACCTTGCTCACCTCGGTCACCTCGCAACTTCCTTCGTTGCTCTCCACGCGCAGGCCCAGCAGGAGACTTTTTAACTTGTCCGAGGACCAGCTTGTGGCGTCTCGTTCCGTCCTGAGGAGGCGGCAGCAATTGTTACAAAGTTGAAAAGTCTTCAAGGTTACCTATCCGGCCGTATTTGCAGCGAGGTTTGATGCTGCGTTCAGTACCGCTCGGACAGAGGAAACCTCCTACTTGATTCTAGTCAAAGGTAAACAAAAACCATGACTGACAAAAATATTTGAACAAACGCCTTCTTGTGCAGATGTTTGAAGAGTGTTTTTGGGTACCTCTCCGGTTGTTGCAAGTCGGAATTGAGACTTTTAATACGCCGGGAATCTGAAACTTCCCAGACTGCAACACTGTATTTTTAGCACTCGTCATACGTGCATGTGCGAAACTGCTGCACACGCCTCGGAGATTGCGGCGAACATTCCGGAGAGAAAGTTGTTCCATCGAGTCACCATGGCGATGGAGTGGGGTTACCATGGGAAACCGACGAGGAGGGAGGATGATGACGCTTGATGCTGACTGTCTGGGACGACGTTTGATGATGAAGCCAGCGCAATTAGCATTTGCATGTGTTCTCATGCCGATCGCCTCGGCTACCAATAACGACAATAATAAACCGGAGCAAATGATCCTTTTTCGCAGTCGTTGCCTAAAAATGTGTTATTTTAAAGCCTATTTTACACTCGGCGACGTGAGGACAGGCATACGGCAGGATTCAGAGGCAGAAAATGTGCCGGCTTTTGCAGTAGGGCTCAATTAGGATTCACCATCTTCGAGAAACAGTCATTATTTGTTTGAAACCAAATGACTTATTGAAAGTGCATTTGAAACCTTCTCGTTCGTAAAGTTTTCCTCGAAATACGTGTGAAAATGCTTGCTCGTCGCGGTAAGCCACTTTTCCGTTGAAGGCTGTGAGATGGTTGAACGTGATTGAAAAGCGTCGTACATTTGGGGTTTAAAATTAACCTACAACAAGGCTGATTGGACTACAAACATATTGGGGTATGTTCTTAGCGAATGTGTACTACTCGGCTAGGGTTTGGGCCCCCAACCCCGCGAGGTGAACAAGATTGGTAGCGTTAGTAACGCGTGCGGCTGTAGCTGTCAGAAAGTCGAGGCATGTTTAGATTTCGTCAAAACGCATCGGATCGAATTCTATTATTGGGAAGAAGAAGAAAAAAGTCCCACTGAGCGGTAATAAGACGAGGATAACGCGGCACTAGAGTGACATCGATAGACCAGGTAGAGCCCAGACGTGCTTTTTTCGTGCGCCCCGAACGAGGTCGGTGTGCTGTTAGCATTAGCCGGCTAGCTAGCGTCCTTTCTTCCCGCCTCACCAGTGCCAGTTGTTGACATTCGTGGCGTCCGCTCGCTCCTCGACGATCCAGCGAGGGTCTCCTTCACCCCACTTGGCCATCTCGGCTGTAGTTAAAATAAATAAAAATGGAACGTGACTTGGGTGCCGCTGCTCCTCCGCCGCCACCGGTGTGGATGCACACGCTCCCGCACACGTTGCTTCTAGAAGTCTCTGCCGGCCCCGCGAGAGACTTAACTCGCCGAGGCCAGAAATTGCTGGAAGCGGAAGTTGTCGCAGTGGGAACGCCCCTTTCGCCGTCTACGGTCTGGCTGGCGCACCGGATATCCGGACCGCTGCCAAGTCCCGCGTGATGTCTCTGCTCGAGACTCTCGTACTTCGGCGTCCAAGATGGCCGCTGCACTATTTTCGAGTAATTAAGCGAAGAAGTTCGATTGGGTTTTTATTTGCATTTTTTTTACGGTTTCTGCGCCATTAGATCACGTTATAGCGCGTGTGAACCTCTTCTTGTGAACATCGACTTTGTAATGTACGTAATCGAACGTGAACTTCTGCGAGTGGTGACTGGCTCGAGTTACTACTCATTGTTTCGCCGTAAATCATATAGAAAAAAACCTGATCCAATAGACTTATTTTTCCCACATTGACAAAACTAAAAAAAATGTGGTTGTTGTAAAACACCTCCACTTTTGCTAGTGAACGGGTTCAATACTTTCCCCAGTATTATCAGCGTCATCAACCCCATCATCCACATTGTTTTCTGCTATCACTATCAACCCACCCAGTAAAATCCCCTCTGACAGATGTGGATGTTGAAACATCAATATCAACAACATTCACCCAGCAATAAAAAAAAGAGATTTTCCACACCATGCGAGGGTTTCTTTCTTTGAACAATATTACCAGCCACCCTTTTACCGCTGTTGTCAATAATATCCCCTGGAAAAATGAGCGCTGTAAAACACCCAACGCGAGGGTCCACACTTTTCCTCAGGGTTCATCACCAGCACGTTCTCAAGATAATCAACTCAACCACTCAGACTTTCTTGAGCAAAAGCGGTTCAGCATCCACACTTGTCCCACTGTTAACAATACTGTTGTTATCACGATCGTGTTGTCGTTGGCATTTTCTTGCATTTCCAGTGGCCTCCCCGCTTAAGCGACAGAGCGGTGAACTGACTGAACGTCAATGGATGACTAACTTGGAAAAACAAACGACTTGTGAGCGAATATTTCAAGCGGCCAATCGGGGTGAGCGCGTGCTGCTTCGCGAGGAAAAGAAGCCATCTGTGTCGTGTGCGTGCGTGCGTGTGCGTGCGTTTGCGTCTCTGGGCTCCCCTCCCCCCTTTGGTATTGCTCTCCCTCTCCGTGCCCGACTGGCTGGCTGGCTTGCTTGCTTCTCCCTCCCTGGCTGACTCAAGCGTGTGGCTGTGTTGGCGGCTCCACAGCATCAGCCGCAGCGAGCGCGCGGAGAGAGGGAGAGAGGGAGGGAGAGAGAGAGAGAGAGAGAGAGGACTTCACTTTTTGAAGCCGTGGCATGAATGATCTCATCGGAACCTTCTGCTCCGCTTTCGCCGCCGACGATCCTATGAGTGAGACCGGAAGAAAATAAGGTGAGCGTTGGGTCCTCCGCTGCTAGTCCCCACTGACTTTAAAAGACTCTCGCGTTGTTTGCGTTTAACAACTTTAAAAAGTGGGTTTTTTTTAAATTGGGGCGGGGGAGGGGGGTAAAGGAGGAGGAGGAGGAGGAAGAAGCGCCGCGGACCATCGAGTGGCTAATTAGCCCGTTAGCATTCGCCGTAGTAAATGCGAGAATAACCGGGCGACACACAGCGAACACGTCCGTCCAGTTTTGATACCGATTGAGGCCTGCTTTTTATCCGTTTCCCCGCCACATTGTCGCCCGCTCCTTCTCGGCTCCCCCCCCCCACACACCCCCGGCTAACTGTTAGCCTAGCAGCACAAAATGGCCTCATTGTCGTGCGGCGGTTGGGGAGACAAAAGCGGGGCGCCAGCTACCTTGGAGCGGCTCGCGTTCGCCGAGCGAGCGGGCCACCCACCCGACAGATAGCGACCGATCGTGTCGACGCTGGGCAGGGTTCCCGGCCACGGAGAAACGGGGAGGATAAGCCTGCGTTGAAGAGCGGAGCTTTTGATTAATGAGCGTCGAAGCAAGGCCTCGCTGGCGGTGGGGGATGGGCCGCGCTCACGGCTGTTGACGTACGGCGAGACCGTCGCTTTATTTACGCTTTCAGACACGTTTAGTAACATCAGCTCCCGAACGACGTGCGTGAATTCGTCCCTTGACATCGAGAGTAGCCAACGGGGTGGCGTTAAATGGGCTTTCAAGTCGTGTCAGAGCGGCTACAACGCGCCCCCCCTCCTCCTCCTCCACCACCGCCACCTTTCACCAAAACAACGAGATGTGGCTTCTCACATGACAGCTTCTGTGGTCTTTTTCAATCACAGTTCAAGCGTCGTTATGTTTTTTCGAACCTCTTTTTCCAGTTACTCTCATCACACTCGCTGGCTAATGTGCTTATATAACATCTTAGGCGAGTGACCTGTCAGAGTCTTATTTGGAAAAAAATAAAATCAACAACAGAAAAATGTAGCTTGTCAGTCATTCGATGTCACTACAAATTATTAGTCAATAATGTCTTGTGTTGGATTATTTGCTCGTATGATTTCGCAGCGTATAGTCCTGTAATACGCGTCTTTAGAAAGGCATTGTAACCTTCTGTTTCGTTGCCACTTGAAAGTTTAAAGCTCTTTGTTGTGTTTGAGGTTGCTGTTGCCTTTTAATCACCTCGAAAGAGGTGCATCAATTAATTGATTCAACAACGACTCAATTATCCAAATATTGAACTACTTGTCCAACTCCTGTGATTTACCCTGCCTCTGGACAGGAAATATTTTGCCATTTCTGTAGTCCTCTGTTGTTTTCTTTGGAAAAAGGATTTTTGCCTATTTACTGACGTGTTACGGACCAAAAACAGTAACATAATTACAGTTGGTTTGAAAATATGTCCTGTTTTCTAAGAAGGAATGGAAGTTTAAATACATTTTATAAAAACTACTAATGTCACGAAAGGTAATTGTCGTTTGAATCGATTATTTAAGTCCTCAGTTGAGGGGGCGAGTTATCAGTGTGAGACAAATTTGGCGGCTTGATGGATGAAGTGCTGCCTCCGCCGGGGAAAAGACAATCGCCCCTTGAAAGGAGTGCTGTGGATGAATGATCCAGTCGTGGTTTCATGGTAAAAACTGGTGAGGCGTCACCAGGTCTCCCAGAAACCACCACAAAATGTTGCTAAAGAGTCGCGTTTTGGAAAAAGTCGTTTGAGGGTTCGGAAAAGTGTTTAAAAACGAGTAGGGGTGAACCGAATCATCCTTTTAACTCTGTCAAAAATCCGGAAGTGGCCTTTTGTGGTTCCCTGAGCATCGGAAACCGGTTGCACCAGTTTGGAAGCGCCTACTACTCGAGCGGCGGTCACGTGGCCTCTCGTGTCAACATCAGCAGCGGCTGCTGTTTCATGTCCTGTCAGTCATGAACATTGAGCCCAAAGGAGAATTTTCTCGAGTGCACCTGTACAGCTCACGTAAAATGGCGACTGCCAATCCCTTTGTAGTGACGATCGGTGAACGGCTGCGCTCGGAATCGTTGGAATGGTCAATTGCCGTCTTTGTTTTGGTCGGCATTAAAGGGGCTCAAAAACTGGAATTCTGTCTGAAGCTTGCTTCGGGGGTCTGGCGCTCTCGTGGGATGAATTGCTGTTTGTTGGTGGCTCGGTTGTGCTGCCGCTGTTGTTGAATGTGTGGTTGTTCCGCCCAGCAGGAGTCTTGCCTCTCAGACTGGCCTAAAAAAAAAGGGGGGGGGCGGCACTTCAGGAAATGTTGGGATTTGATACTTGCGACTTGGCAAAATGTGAACTTTGGTGTCGGCCGGCAGTCGGCATTTTGGTTTTAATTGAATCCAGCCTGCTCGGAGTTGACATGTTTGAGATTTCTGGGTTTTTTTTTTTTTTTTTGGAGCCTTCATCGTGCGGTTTTCCTGCTAAAAGTGTTGAAAGAAAACGCAAAGGTGCCGGCTCGAAAAGCAGTATCGCTCGAAGTCGGATGATCGATCGTCATCCATCACGCTGACGACAATCCAAATTTGAATTGCAATTACTCCACTGCGGTAAAAAGTTTTCTGTGTCAAATCGCAAAATTTTGACCAAAGTTTTAATGTCGGACATGAGCGGCGACGAAAACAAAAGTAGATCCAATTTGTGTCGATGTATGAAAATCGACTTTTCGGGTGTTTTTCAACACTGTCCACATACATCAAATCTGGAATGCAGCAAACTGTCAAATAAGCGAAGGACTGTGACGACTTTGACGGATGCGCGTGTGTGCACGCAAGCCGACTGGGCCTCACGCGAACGTTCCGCCACACAAACGCTCGTATGATTCGTCAATGATGTGGCGGTCATGGCTGATTTTTGTTGTTGTCGTCCCCCCCCCCCCGCCCCCCCTTTCCCCAGACAGACGACATGTTTCCAAAGGGCACCAAGCGCAAGTTTTTAGACTCTGCGGAGGACGCGGCGACAGCGACGGTAGCCGGCGAGCAGGCCCGGACGCCGTCGCCCTCGTACAGCCTCCAGCGCCAGTCCCTCCTGGACATGTCGCTGATCAAACTGCAGCTGTGCCACATGCTGGTGGAGCCCAACCTGTGCCGCTCGGTGCTCATCGCCAACACGGTGCGACAAATCCAGGAGGAAATGACGCAGGACGGCACCTGGCAGATCATGACGCAGGCCCTGGCCGCCGCCCAGTGCCCAAGCGACCGACTGGTGGCCACCGAGGTGCTGTGCCGGCAGTCGGACCCGGCGGCGGCGGCGGCGGCCGGCCAGAGCCCCAAGCCGTACCCTCTGGTGGGGGGCCTGGACAGCGGATACCACTCGGAGGAGGTGGTGATGGAAGCGGGCGACGCCCACAAGGAGGCCCTGCCCACGCAGTCCTACCTGGCGGGCCCCTTCGGGATGGGCCCCTGCTGGGAGGAGGAGCAGCAGCAGCAGCAGGAGGAGGACGAGGAGGAGGACGAGGACGGCGAGGAGTCGGAGGGCGAGGACGTGGACGAGCGCCCCGAGGTGGATTCCAGGCCGGGGGAGCAGGTTTTCGGCACCTTTGAGATCAAGCAGCAGCAGCCGCCGCCGCCCCCGCCGGACCCGGCGCTGGAGGAGCTCTTCTCGGACGTGGACCCGTCCTACTACGAGCTGGACACGGTGCTGACGGGCATGCAGAGCGCCCCCAAGATGGGACCTTACGACCTGCTGGAGAGCCTCTCCTCCCACGGGCCGCAGCCGCTCAGCCCCGGCGCCAGCTGCCGGTCGGACCTCAACGAACTGGACCACATCATGGAGATTATCGTGGGCTCCTGAAGCTCGGCGCCGCCGTGGACTTCTTGAATGTGCTTTTGTTACGCAGATAAGATTGTGGGAGGGGCAAAGTGGGAAATGATCTGCGAGCCAAAAAAACATTTTTCGGATCGGCAGCTCCCGTTGGGACTTTGTTGTTTGTTTGTTTTTTCTTTGTTTTTCATTCGTTCGGTGTATTCCAAACACGAGGTGGCGTTCACAAGTAGGCTTTGAAAGGGGGGGAACATTTCCAGCAAATTTCCGCACACTTTAGCTGAATGAAGTTAAACGGAGGCAACGTTTTCCAGACTGGAAACTTTCCGTGGGAATTGAGGGGAATTTCACGCAAAGTTCAAACGGAAGCACCAAACCCATCAGCGGACCTCCATGCAAAGTTGATGGCTCCTCTTGCCCACTTGTAAGGGCGTCGCAGGGCCTGAATTGCCAAGGCGCACCCCCCCCTCCCCACTTGACTCGAGCTGTGGTGTTGCAGAAGCTGAATTTTCCACATGGAAGACAAAGCCAAAAGAAATATTCCAATGACGGCTCGTAACTCTTAAAAACTCGTAAAATTGGGGAATTTGGGAGCCAAGGTACCGCTGTACTTTTATGAAATCAGATCAAGTCTGGATTAGAATGGGCCTGTGCTCACGTAGCCGATTTTTGGATGTATGACGGACAAAACCGGTCACTGAATCATCATCTATTGATGGGGTGGGGGGGGGGGGTTCTGTTGAATCCGTTTCAACTGTTGTTCAACAAGACCCAATTCACAACAAAAATGGTTTCATCCACAGTAAGCCGAGAGGAAACCCGATGGCATCACCCATTGCGGAATGAATTTCAGCGCTCGGATAAGCCATCCTAAAAAATCTTGTCAATTCCTCCTGAATTTCCATGGAAGCTTTCAAAGTCTTTCCCATTTCCGGAAATCATGCAAGTCCATTTGCAACAGTCGGTTTTCTTCAATTGTGTGTGTTTTTTTTTTTTCCGCCATGTTTACGTCCGGTGCGCAAGTTCGTGCTCGTCGTCCTATTTATTGGAGTTCTTCACACTACAGCGGCGATCCAGAACAAACATCCAAATCGATGACGTCATGCATATTTTCCTAAAGATTTGCGCAATTGTGAATGGAATATGTATATGTACTTATGTATATAGAAATATATTTTTTTGCATTATTACAGTCGGGGGGGGGATTTTTGCAAGTATCATTTGATAATTCCTTATTTTTTTGGGGGGGGGGGGTTTAACATAGCCACATTTGAGACGTGAGCGTCTTCCCGAGCTTTTTTGCCTTTGTCAAGTTTTTACGCTGATTTCACTTCACTCGCTCCAAAGGTTTTTTTTTTTTTAATTACAATTTTTTTTTAAAATCCAACCCAGGGAAGCAAAACCACAGCTTGCCATCCTGCTCATCCAGAAGAAGCCATATTGCTAATTTATTCTCTCTCTCTGTCTCTCTCTCTTTTTTTTAATTTATTGTATTTATTCTATCTGTAGGTACATCTACGCCACACACGTCAACCATTCGGCCCAAATGAAAATTTGTCACACGTCATGGACCCCCCCCCCTCCCCCCAACAGCGAGTGCAGTACCTATTTATTATTCCATTTAGTTTTAATAATCACAATAACCGGGTCACAATTCCAATCACTATGCAGCTCCGTCATGCGCGTTACAAAAAATGATTGTATACGACTCCAATGTCCTTTAAAGTCCTTTTTATGCAAACAGTTGCCTTTCTACAAAATGGCTGCTCACAGCGGCAGCGAAGAAGAAAAAGGGGAGGCGGCGGCAACGGTGGAGAACTCAGGCTATGTAAACATGTATTGACAAACACACACACACACACACACACACAAAGGTTCAGTATTACACACGCACGTACACGTACATTCACACTCCTGAAGGATGTCACTCACGCTGGTTGCAATGGGAGCTAGAACTTCAAAGACTTATTACTACCGTTGTCAAAAAAAAAGTATGCATTTTTTTATATCCAGACAAAAAAACTTGTAGCGTCTTTGTAAATATTTTTTTATAATAAAAGATGCAACTATTGGGTTGTCGTGTGGGCTTTTGTATTCATGCTGTGACCGTAAAATGACACTGAATGCAATTTTTCATTCATCGAAATTCTTCTGTTCACAACTTCGGAATGTTGATTTTAAAAACCTACACTTATTTGTGGACTCTGTTTTTACAAGAATTCTACGAGTCACGTCTTGTAAATGACAGATTTTGCCATTTCAATTTAAATCTGGGAAGCGGCTCAAATTTTTTGATGTTTAAAAAAAATCTGGGAAAAAAAAAGTTTTCAACTCCAACCAATGAACTTGGGACGTAATAAACAAAAAAACAGAACTCATGATTTGCAAAACATGTTCAACCTGGATTTAATCGAATACACAACAAAGATCAAACTGATGTTTTTCGCAAAGAAATCTACACTTGGGAAGAATTTTATGGCTACAAAACGGTCCCAAAGAACTGTGACAGGGGTCATGTTTACCATTTTTCACGACAAAACAAAAATGGGCTTTTTTTTTTTAATTGAGCTGGTCAACTTGACGCACTTCAATGTAAAAATTAATCGGGGGAGGGGGGTAAAACTTAATTTACATATTTTTTGCAACGTCGAAATGTCAGCATGGACGTTCCAGTGTACCGTACAGCGTGAAATATATGTTATATATACAGTATATCCATAATATATATGTCTGAGCTCGAGGTGACACCTTGCCTGGGAGGGTAAAGGCTTTCTATTCCATACATGCTGATGTGTGTGTGTGTGTGTGGGGGGGGGGGGGGTGATGCTACGTTGGAGGTAATGAAAAAGTGCACTTGAATTGTGACCTTTGTCCTCAACGTGCTGCTGCTTCTCCTCATGTGACAACGGGACAAAGCGCACGCACACATCCGACTCAACACCGTTACGCGCACATAGTCACACTCACACACACACACACACACACACATATACACACGCGTCCTGGTTTTGCAATAATTGAACTTGGCCGTGGTCACCGTAGAACAGAATGAAATAGAAATTGAGCAAGCGTCGCTTAGCGTGCTGGCTCGCTTCCAAGCCTTTGTGACCCTCTTGGAAAAGATTAACAGCCTGCTGGTGAGTCAGCAAAAAAAAAAAAAAAAAAAAAAGAGGAGGCGGGAAGCGATTCTAGACTAGAGAACTGCTTCCAGGATGGCACGGGTGGACGCGGTTTCCCTCGTATTTATTGATGATGTGACCGCAGACGCAAGCAGGATGGATTCTCAAGTGCTTCGGGCATTCTGTTGATCTGCTCATATTGAGCCAAATGCTTCAGAACTCAATTGGACGGCCAGCGCTCCACAGTGCAGATGGACAATGACTTGAAGCACACTGTGGAAGCACCCGAAGATTTGATTGATTGATTGAAGGCAAATAGGTGTCATTTTGTGCAGTAGCCAAGTCCATCACCAACCTCGAATCCAACTGAGTATGCATTTAAGTCTGCTGTTACAGCACATCTATTTAGTTTGATAAACCACCAAAACCACGTTGCTAACAATGACCACTAGCTTGAGGTTGAGCCGTCCTGTATTTGTTTGCTGATTAAAAGAGTGGAAATTACACAAATGTACTCAAAGCAAATTGAATTGACTGGATTTTACTTATGCCTGTTCATGTTTGAGCACCAATAACCGGCAGTAAGTTTTGGAATTGGAATTTTTTTTTTTTAATGACCATCCAGAAATAAAAGGGAGAAGTAGGTCAAACCCCAGTGAACAAGTGTCCAGGGAAGAAAAGAATACGAGAGAAAAAAATGAGCAAGCTCACGGAGGCGCAGAACATTTTTTGGCGAAAGAGGAAATACGCGAGCGAGGAGACTCCTTATATGGTAATCGCTCAATGTCTTCCGGTCTTGTCCCTTCCTGCTGCTCTGACTCATCGGTCCCTTTAAAATGTGGCGTTCAGGAAACTTACGTAAATCTCGTAATACCATCCGGTTCATTTCGTTTGAGCATTTCTGCCACCACCAAGCATTTTAAATGTATTTACACGAATACATTTTTTTTATGTGTGTGATATCGTTTTGTGTCATTGCCACAGAGAAAAGAAAACCCCAAAAGGTGTCATTTTGATGAGCGAAGTTTTTAAAATGCTGTAGTTTCTAATGAGATTTCTTCAAAAAGCGTATTTGGGTGCTGTTTAATTTCACGCCGAGGACATTGATTCCACACATTGCGCCAGAAGACGTCGCAATCAATCACGCAGAAAAACGGGACTCGTCCGATCACTTTTGGTGGCTCACGTGTGCAGCCACCCGAGCCCTCGTAATTGCGTTCTCTGAGCGGCACGCGAACGCGCCTCGGCCGCCGCACATTCGCTGCCCCGTGAGTGGCGGAGGCGGACGCTTGAACGGCGGCCGAATGGACCAACCGCAGCCGGCCTGGGAGCCCACCGGTCCTGCCCATTCGTTCGACTCCCCCCTTCCTCCCTCCAAGCGGACCGAACATTCCTCATCGTCTCTCTCGGGGCTCGACGGCGACGTCACGTGGCCGGACAAAGCGGACTTTACGGCAGAATCGCTCAGCTCATGACGCTGGTCGAGGACACGTAAGGTTTGTTGGCTTTAATACATTGATTCGGAACTTTCAAACTCGGTTCACGAGCGGGAACGGTTCGATAGCGCCCTCGGTAGTTCGGACCCACCAGAGCTGCATGATGTATGGCATCGTGTGTTTTGTCATTCGAACAAAATGGACTTGACATGTTTAGTCAGAGCAAAGGGGGATCCTTTCGCATTCGGGAAGCTCCCCCCCAGCACCTATTTGAAGTTCAACGTGTGATGGGTAGAACAATCTCCGAGAACCTGCATCTACCTGATCTGGATCTCTCTGTGGTAAACGTGCCGGTCGGTGCCATGTCTGGATGAGCAAAATCTTACGCGTGGTTGTGAGTCATGGGATGAGGAGGGGGGGGGGGGGCAGGGACAATATCCTCAGGGGTCCCGGCTGGGAATGACGGGACGGGACATCAGGAGGAGAAATTCGACATGTTTGGTCACTGTTACATAAAAGAGGTGCTGTGCTACACGGCCGCCAACGTGAAGGTGGCTGACAACGTCCTCATTTCCGAGGGCAATCGCTTTCTTTGCGTCAAAGGTACCGATGCGGAATAGGAGGTTGAAATCAAGCGGCCGATGTCAGACAGCATCAGAGGGGCCTATGTGGAAGGCGATAGCGGAGGAATGCCGGAACCAGTCGATTTAAACACCAGCTCTGTGTGAAAGGTGAAAAGCAAAGAAAGAAATGCCAACTCCACTTCGCAGCATGGAAAAGGTATCGGAGGCACGGAATGGGAAATCAAAGTCAAACTGCAAATGTTCTGGTCAGCACATGATGAGAAACGATCCGAAGTCGTCATACCGCACGGAAACACACATCTGAATTTGATGTGGAAAAGATCCAAAATAACATGAGAAACGGAATTAATTTGACGGAAAATACATTTCTGTGAAAAATATGAAATGATGATCCTGATACGAAAATTTTGTTGTGCATTGTAAGTGGGGGTGAAAAAAAGTTTTATTTTGGTCATTTTATGAAAATGTCAATTAACTCATTCAGTACCAGCCAGTTCTAGACCAAGTCTGAAAAGACGTTTAAAAACGTCTTTGGGAGTGAATGAGGTCAAGAGGACAAAAAATTTGTGCATGTTTACGGAGGGGAAAATGGCAACTTCCCA
>CAAKHF010012804.1:0-13401 GCA_901007745.1 Hippocampus kuda
CACACACACCCTCGCACGATCCTGTGGGTGTGTTGGCAGGAAGGATTGTGATAGGCTGACATCTCATGCACAGAAATCTTCTACTGGCTGAGGCTTGTTACACCGAGGGAGGTGTGTGTGTGTGTGTGTGTGTGTGTGTGTGTGTGTGTGTGTGTGTGTGTGTGTGTGTGTGTGTGTGTGTGTGTGTGTGACTTGTACCATTTTTTAAATAGTTCTCAGCCCCCTCCAGACTGCTGTTGGTGTATGTGTGTTCTCAGCAGCCGTTTCCCAGGAGACAGGTGTCTTAAGTGAGGGGGCGTTCAAAAAAAAAAAAAAGCACAGTGCACAAGCAGTTGAAACGCTTCCTATTATATCCCGACTTTGACGATGTGACACCATCGAACTATGTTTGTCCTGTTTTGTCACAATGCAGAAAAAAAGGGCAAAGTTGGCCTCACTGTCGGATACTCTCAACAGAGCAGTTGTCATTCCTCCTCTTGGTTTATTCGACAAAGTGACGACAGGAAGTTTGGCAAAAAACATCTCCAAAAGGAACGTGCAAATCAAGCCGTCAACAGGAAGATGCTTGCAGTCTTCATGTCACGAACAGCCGTGTTCAGTCACTCGAAAATGAAGCAAATTGTATCAACCTTTTCACTTTCCGAGTGAGCAAAAGGTGTGCGACATGTGACTAATGGGGGATTCGAGTTGCTCAACTTGCTCAGGTGTTGCCTTTTTAGATTGACCACTTCCAACATTGTAGTTTTTGTTTTCGGCTTTGAGTCTTACCTGTGAAAACAGCATTGACTCTCGAGCAAACATGAAAACCAGAGCTGCCTATGTCATTCCAAGTTGTCCTTTTTCAGGACAACTTGGAAGGTCCTGAAAAAGGAAACGTCTGGTATAGTGAGCAACAGACATCGAACAGGTTAGCCAAGGGTTAGCCAACAGCAGTTGACGGCAGAAACATTGTGAGAGCTGTGAAGAAGCACCAGATATCACATTCCACGGTTTGAAGATGACTTTTGAGAGAAGATTGCAGGCCATATCAGCAAAAAGTATCAGGAGACCAGATTGGATTTTGCAAACAAGTACGAAGATGAGCCGCAAACCAGTTTATTGTGAAGTGAATTGATTTCACTGCCGCCGTACAGAGCCGCAATCTGAAGGCATCGCCGTTAAGCGAAAATTAAAAATGACTTACGTACAATGAAAACAAACTTCTCTGCACACCAAAAAAGGTTCCCTGTGTTATTAATTTACAAAATGCTTGTACTGAGATGAATGCCATACCACGTTTTTTAAAAATCAAGAGCTAGCTAGCATTGGCTTAGCTCCTGAAATTGGAAAAAAATGTCCTCCCAATAGCTTTGCTCCAAAAATGTGGACTGTTTGACCACTCTGCATTGCATTTCCAGCCATTTTTTTTTCTGCTTCCCTTTTAGTGTAGGAGCAGCAGTACCATCTGCTTCTTCACAGATGTTATAGATCTCAAATGATAAATTGGGAGCCGTCCTATTTCCTTTTGCACCGTCGTCCACGTTCTTGTGCATCAGTTCCACTTTGATGATTCCTTGGTTATTAATTGCCTCCCTCACAGGGTGACAATTAAAGGTTTAATGAGAATACTCCGAGGAGGAGGAGGAGGAAGGGATGAGGAGTTCATCACTGGGAGAGAGCCAGGCACGCTTCGCCGCTTTCCTCGTGCTCGTCCTCCGCGCACGGGCTGTGCGCGTCTCCGTGGGGCTGTCGGCCACCTGTTGCCCGCCTTGCGCGCTGGCCAGGGCCGAGTAGTAGAGGTCACTGGACGATTCGATCATTTGGATGAGCATGAGGCTCCGGTGAAGACGCTGCCCTCCTCTCTGAACGCGGGAGCTGTGCAGTTTCCCCCAAGAAGCGTAATAGATCCTCAAGGCTTGGGTGCTCACCTCCATGTCTGTTGACTTCAATCCAACACATATTACTGCCGCGATTACCTCACACCGTTCTTAAAGTAACGAGAAAAAAAAGACAAAGTAACGCCTTTTCTTTTTTTTCTGTTTTTTTTTTTTTTTGCTTTATTATGTATTATGTCATTTGAAGAAAGCGGCGTACCTTGTCTGGCGACGACCACCATCCGTTGAACGTGTTTGTTTGCCTCGCGCATTCGTGAAAACGCTTTGGTGACGTCACAAACGCGACGGCCGACGTCTTTGAAACGCGGCGAATAAGTTTTCGTAAACTGAAGTAACGTCGAACCGCTTGTGACGTCACCGCGGCTTCTGCGGCGACACACGCAAACTGTGAAGTACTGTAACTCCATTCTTTCACGCAATCGACAGTTATGCATGGATTTTCAAAAGCAGTTCTGAAATAACACGTATTACCCTTTTTAAAATACATCATTATCAATGTGAACACACTGATCATCGTCATGATTTTTCACAGGAATTAGACTGGTCAAAATAGCCTAAACAGCAATATATTTAGCAAAGTTTATGATTGAAGAGATAGGTTAAGCAAGAGATTAGTTTTTTTCAAATGTCATATGTATACATTACAACTCATGGAAAAAGACAGATTGCACATGCTTTTTTTGGAGTGAGACTTAAAAGCAAAAAAGTAGTGTAGTAGGATACCGATATATATCAATATTAAAGTCTTGTTTTCTAAATCTTTACAAGTGTAAATGTTCACTTTTACATCCTCCCTTGGAAATCACACTGTGCAATCACTGGTGAGCTATTTTTAGCACAAGCCCACCAGCTACTTGTGTTTTTTGTGGGTACTCGCTGTAACTATATAATATAGCTATGGAGAGAGACAAGTGCGGGGTAAAGTCCAACCCCCCCCCCCCCCGCCCTCCTCTGTTCCAGTCAGAAAGGAATGAATAATTTAATTTGTTCCTTCCATTGATCATTATGTGGAAGGTGAGGTTATGCGCCAACGGACAAATTGTTGGCTGTTGGAAAACTGCAGATGTTTGTTTACATTCAATCACCAGCAATGCAGACGAAGTCTGGAAATTCTGGGCCTCTTTTCGCTTAAGTGAAACCAGTGTTTCCCAGCCTTTATTTAACCAACGTACATATTTGGTTTGAAAAATCTCTTGTCACAACACTAAAAACAAAAGGCCTCTACAAAATGATGATGGGAATTTACTCACCGATTTATGTCTCTCTAACCTGCTCTGTTTGAATAGGCAGGCCCTCCTACAGGGTTATACATCGTCAATCCACTTCGGTCTTCTGACATCCTTTTCATTTTTTTTTTTTGGTGGGGGGGGGGGCTTCCGTTGGGAGTTGCTCTTCATCGTTTCTCTTCTAGTTTTTCTTCACTACCGGCACAATATAAACTCTCCCCCGTAATAAATTGTATATCTCAGCCACTTTTTCTGCCAAACCTTCAATGATTTTAGCAGTTCTCATTCCACTCCAATTTCCTGGAGTACACTTTCATTTGTTCTCATCTCCCATGTCACTTTTAAAATACTCCATATCTCCAGTGCATCAATCATGTCTTCTTTCTTCCTTTGCCTCCATGCCTGTGCTCCATATCCCAAGTCCACAGCCCATTTCCTGAGTGTCATGCTTAATCCTTTGGCTAGTCCTTTTCACCTGAGTGTCCTTCTGTTTCTTTTGACTGCAGTTTTGGCATTTGCTCTTCTAGCTGAACTTCTTTCTGGCTTGTTCTATCCGCTAATAGTATGCATTTGAAGTGCTGCTTATGTACTGTTTATCTTGATTCTCATTTAACTTGCTCCCACTTTAAGCGAATGTATTATCCGGCCTGGCCTTAGTTTTGTGTTTGTTGGGGTTGGTTTGGTTTTCTCAGTGTGAAACATAGGCCTCCTTAGTTTAGAAAGGTGAATACACACGTTATTGTACCTTTCAGTGGCAGAGGATTGAATTGTTGAATTGATCTGCCTGTCAGAAATAGATTCTGTTCTGTCGACAAAGATTTGAAACAAGTCATCTGTCGCTAACCTACCGCTTAAGCGGTATGTAACCGAGTACCCTGATAACCATTGTCGCCTCACGTCATCACCATGGAAACGCTTGAAAGTCATCTTCATCAGCCCGATGCTGCCCCCTGCAGGCCGAAACGCGTCACCAGCGAGAGAGTGTTTCATTCAGTCTACAAAACGTCGTGATCATCTGCCTTTATGTATGTCACATTGTTTGGGTCCCCTTTCATTCTCATTAAACTCCGTTTAGAACATAACGTTGTGTGCGTGGGCCCCATAAATCCGCCGAAATAAAACGTAAACATAACGACATAAAGATTATATTTATTCAATTGATATGAGTCAGAGCTTCATTATTCGTCTACAAATGACGTATGATGTGACTGGCCGTTTATTTGAGTCCGCATTTTTACGTGTGCCACACTGTCATGACATCAATGTCAAAATCAGCATCGTTCGGATCTCTATGACGTAATCGCAATACTGTTTACGTCCGCTAGGAGGCATATTTTCATGGGATCCGGGGAAAGGGATTCGGAAAGGTTACGACAGTGAATAAAAGCAATTTTGTAAACGTTTCAAAAATGATATGAGCGGGTAGTATTATTCCAAGAGTCCATTTAAAGCCCCAACGCTAAGAAATGTGCCATGGTTTGGTAATTCCACTACTTAGATTTGGTACGAAACGAGGTCAACAGTTATGAACCTCTCAACTCAGTTTTTGTCCCACTGCTCCACAAAATTAGACAGAAGACAATAATCGACAAGAAACACGAGAAAAGTTCTGCATCTTTTTATAATACAGAAATAAACTCACAAAAATATCATTAGCCCTGGCAAATCACATCTCTTTGCTCTTTTAAACGTTATTCCTAAATATATTTACAAGGTTCAGACAGTGACACTTGTTGATTTTACATTCACTCTTTTCTCAATAACATTATTTAGGAAAAGGTAGATATATTTGGCACTCGGTGTTTTGACCCCTCAAAATGCAACACCGATCCAGCAGAACCTCCAAAGTCGAACACAAATGTTCTGTGGTGCTGATTGATATCTAAATAATTTTGCCACCATATTGTGAGCTCATTTTTTCCGGTCTCAAACTGTCGCCATCATAAGTCCTTTCGAACAGGGGTCACCAACTTTCTTGAAAGTTACATACCGATGAGAAGATAAGATGGGAAAACCTTTATTTGTCTCACAATGCAGAAATCTGCAATATAATTCTCATTCATCCTCCCATTTGTTGAAGTCATGTGTGAAGTTCACCATTACAGTTTAAACTCCAAATTTTGTTTGAGAACCACAACTGTTTGGTTGACCTCCAAATTGTACTATTTGGTCTGTTCGACGTTGGAGGTTCCACTCATATGGAAAGCATATTAGCTGACAAACAAAACAAAACAAACAAACCTCACAAGACACAACACGAAGAACACTGTGCAGAAGCTGTCGGTCACGGGTTAGCAATACTGCTTTATGTAGAACTGATGTGGTCAACGTTAATCCATCCATTTATCTATTTTGTCTGCCACTTTTCTTCATTCAGGATCTTTATTATTTAAGGACCATGGGTAGTCACTATCTCCAGCTGAAGTCTACAAAAAGAGACCACGTCGTAAATGAAACCACACCGGTATGCCAAAAACTCATTTCACAGTGAAACACTCCCAAAAAAAACTCCGGGAAAAAAGTCCACATCCACGAAATCTTCACTCTCATCCTGGCTGGAAAATAGGAAGATATGTAATGCTACATTGTTTCCTTCATAGGGGAGACCGCCACCCTCTCCTGCTGCTAGTGTATCAACTTGTATGCGACCATGTGAGGACGTTCAAAAAGCAGTCATGTTTGCGTGTACGTTGAAGGCGGAGAAGCCTGTTGTTGGACAAGCTGTGAAGCTGTAAGCGGCGTACGCCACAACAGAGCCCACCATCAAGCCTGTCATGTAGGAGACAGTCATCACGTTACCTGCACAAAAAATGCTTTGTTACGGCTCCGTGGTGGATTTTTCAGGTCTCTCTCTCTCTCTCTCTCTCTTTTCATTCATCCATTTTCTGGGGGCACTCGTTCACTGTGCTGCCCTCGTTCAAACAAGCCTTGACCTCGTCTAAATGAGATGTGACGCCGTCTTACCCGCAAGCTCCCTCTGCTCCGGCGCCACTTTCCCAGCGGCCTGAATCATTGGCACGGAGCCAAAGTACCCGTTGGTAACGCCCATGAGCAGGGAGAAGAGACACGGCCAGGCAGGGTGGGCCAGGGTGGGCGCGTGCGCCGGGTACACGCACATGATGAAGAGAGGTATGAAGACAACTCTCAAGCAGGAGAAGAAGAGCAGGCGGCCTCCAGACCAGTCGTAGGGCAGCGCCGCCAGGATCTGAACACACGTTGATGCTTACAATGCTGCTTTCTAGATTGTTTTGAGGAAACGCGCAACGTGCATCGGATGCTCCTCACCTTGCCAACAAAGTCGGACATGTTGAAGGTGGCCATAATGAGGATGGGGAGCCACTCCCCTAAGGTGGGGTTCCTCATCTCGGACTCCAAGCCGGGGAACAGGCACAGAGTGATGCTGTAGGTCACCGCTATGGACACCATGTAGGCCCAGATGACACGGGACACCACGTAACGATGCAAAATCAGGTCTGTATCGAGAGGACGCACATAAACAGGAATAAATGCCAAATACGTGATGAGTTGAGCACATAAGAGGGCATTTCTGTGAAATCATTGGCTATACCTCGAACACTAGGCCAGGTTCTTCTGAACTTGATTTTTGGGGCGTCAAATCGCACATATGTCCCACCCACATATTCCTCAATGCCCTCTTCCGTTGTGGGTGGCCCCGTTGCGCCATTCCCCTGAGGAGGAAACAAAATCGCCGTCAAGGCCGCATCAAATATCGGATAGAAAAAATTCATCAGCGGGCTTCTATGTCTTCTTTCCTTTCGCACAACATGCTTGAGGGAAAAAAAATATATGCACGCATTTGGGCGCATGAAAATTGCGAAGCTCCAGCGAGTCATGATGCCATCGAAAGAATGTACCCCAAAACAAAATACAAGTATGATTTCACTCTTTTTTTAAGAGCTGACGAGGCTGAATGAGGCCCAATGTTTTGTTATGGTTGAAGGACACGATTTAATGACACAACACTCGAGGAACCATAGCTCACAGTTCATGAATATATTATTACAAGTGGCTATTCCCCCCGCCCCCGCCCCTGCCTTGATTAAAGCGACAGCATATTGGCTGTATGACTTCAGTTTCTGATGGCTCCAGCCGTTAGCGGATCACTGTGAGCGACTGCAGCTTGATGTCAACACATGCAAGCGCACACGCGCGCGCACGCACTAATCCATTCGTTGATGAAAAGGTCTCAGGAGCCAGAAGGAACCACTCTTCCTGATTATAGTCGTAATGTGGAGCACTGCCTTTGGTTTCCCCTGGCAACCGACACAAAGGACTCCCTGAATCATCCACCAGATGCAGACGCAAAACACACACACACACACACACACACACACACACTTGTTGTGCGAGGACTGCATTAAAACAAAAGTAGGCAGACCCTCGACGGCGCGATAGCCTGAGGTGACACGTGGTCCTTACAAGGCTGCGCACGTGCGGATTCTAGTGACGCTCGATGATCAGCTCATCCACAAGTGCAAAGAAGGCAAATAATAAATCACTTGTAGCATTTCTTCTCTTTTGTGTGTGACCTTCTCAAGTTTATTTCCGTGGATGCTTGTCGCGCCCCTCACCACCTCCGGCTATCAAGAGTATTTCCAGTGTTGCCTCATAATAACAATATAGGACATCAAAACGGGAATGTTCCATTTACAAAGTGACTTTGTTTTGTTTCTTAAAATTTCCCTCGTGACCTGACAGTACTATGAGATGAATATGACCTGTGGAAAAAGAAAATAAATCAGCCCTCTCCGGGACCATCTTGCACCTCTAGTTTGATTTTAAAGAAACCACAGTGCCGGAGGACAACAACCCATCACAGAGAGAAAAAGCGTGAGTGAACAGATGTCAGCCATTTGCTGTTACCTTGTGATTTAGGAGCTTTGCTGAAACTATTGTGTAATATCCAATGCCTAGCCCTTGTTTGCCAATTGGGCATCCCCCTGGCAAACAGAATTATAAAAAGAAATAAAATGGACAGATCCCGAGGAAAAAACAATAGTCAACATTTCTGCTTGGTAGGTAAGCTTATCACTTGTTTGTTTTGTTTTTTTCGACCATTTTGTTTGGTGCTGTGCCTGAAGATTTTCCTCACGTATAATATGTGCCTTGGCTCATCAATAAATTGTGCAATACCATCTTAATGCAAACGTCAGGGTGCAACTTACAAATTTAACTTCCTCCGCCGTGACGTCATGGTGAACCCTGTAGCCGGTGGAGTTGCCGCGGGGGTCGTGACCTTTGCCCGGACCTTTGCCCTGGGCGTGGCTGGTGTAGTAGCGGATGAAGCGGGAGCGGCGCACCAGCAGGTGAAGCAGGAAGCAAAGCATTTCCATGCCAATGGAGATGAGGAAGAAGATGAGCGTGTTCCTCCTCTCGTCTGGGATCAGCAGCTTGGTGAAGATGCGAGACAAGGAGATGATGACCCCGGCGGTGCCTGCATGAAGATGAAGAACGAGCGGGTTCAATGTGTACGGACGCATGAGAGACGAAGCCGGAGCCCGTTGTGCAAGATCGTGGTCAACGGAACACGTGGATATTTTTGGTACTCACTCTCTCCAGTCATCACCCCCTGCGTGTACCTCTTGGGCAGCATCCCCATGTAACCATAGAAACTGGACTGCTGCACTGGAAATGGATGAGGAAGCGGTTTAACAGTCAACCAGTGGTGGGCAGCGCATTTCGTTCCTCTTAATACCACCAATATCAAATTATTATTGAAGAAAACAAAAACGTGATGCGCAAGAGTAAAAATGAGGGCAGATTCAGAATCAGGCCAAAACAATAGCCTAGAAAAGTTGACATGCATCTCGGATTTATACTGTTGGTGCTTGACTTCATTCTCAATTGCTTTAAGATGATTTATTGCTCCATGCAATATCTTTATGCTCCATACAATGCTGCTGACTATTCTATTCTATTCTAGTCTATTCTAGCGATGGCGAGCTGGTTTGCTTACCTGTACAGCCAAAGGCAACTACTCCCACTGAGACCAGGTTGATGACATAAGCTTGACTGTTGGTGAACTTTGCCAACCAGACGTCAAATACGCTGACAAACACCAAAGGCCCCAATGCTAAGATGTAGCCTGCACAAAGAAAGAAAGGGAATACACGCACACGCACCATGGAGAGGTCAAGATCATCATCAGCCATTGAAAAATCCCCACACTTCAATCTGGACTTTAGAGAATTTCTTTGCAGAAACATAATTCCCTTCTGCTCTTACGATAAACACATTGAAACTTTCATCTAATTGCTGGCAGCAAGAGGAAACCAACAGGAAAGGTTTTTTTTTTTTTTACTTTCACGACCTCCGAGTGGCTTCTCAATGAGATTGAAGTCATCAGACGGAGATGTTTTGCCAACCCGAGGCCTTTCTCTGGAGGTTAATGTGCGACTCACCCACGGTGATTCTGGTGTGCATACTGAGTCTTTCCACCAGCACGTTGTTGAGGAGGACGGCCAAAAGCGCCACCAGGATGTACGTTAGACTCATGTCAAACACGATGGATGTCCCTGGAACGGGCGGTTGGTAAAAACATCGTTGGCGTGACGTTCTTATAAGTTGCATCACGTTCACATTGATGGTGTTGCTCGTACCGCTGAACTTGTGGTGAAGGTAGTCCACGTCTGTGATGAAGCTGTTGTAGGGCAGCAGGAACCCGACTCCAGCCAATAACATTGCAAAGTAGATGCCATGGTAACGGTCGTCAGGGATCGGCTCCTCAAAGTCTGAGCGGGAAGGGGGGAGATGAGAGTTATCGATAAAAAAAGAAGAGGAAATCACGGTCCGGGGCCCGCACACGAGACGTACAAGAGAACAGCAAATCTTCTGATGTCGTTTTTTTTAGATCATTTATATGCTTATGGTTGATCCACGTGGATGAGTGTTTTTTTTCTTTCATATTTGGATCAACACCAAATTGACCCCCCCTCCTGTCAATGTTTGACATCTATGTGATTGATTTCATTTTATATGCAGCGTCATTCTCTGAAAGTGAAGGTGTTGCATTGTCAAGTGAAAAAAACGACAAACGAATACAAGTAAAAAGTCTACACACCCATGTTTCGATGCCTGCTTCATGTACTAGGAACAAAATTAGATCATTTCAAAACAGTTTTACTAATGTGACCGGTAATATTTAATTACCCGTCACTTGCATGAGATAAACTGCAGAAAATGGATGCAGTACACTGAACGATGACCTCTAGCTGACTTCAAAATAATCCGTTTTGTGTGTGCAGAGTCCGACAGCGCCTCACCGGGCTCAGACAGCGCCAGAACGGCCCTCTCCGGGACGTCTTTGCCGATCTCCTCCTCTTCCAGCTGGTAGGAGTCAAAACTGTAGCTGTGCACCACTCCGCTCTCTCGTCCATCCCTCCACGCCTCCCTTCCCGCATCCCTCCACCCGGCTCTCCCCCCATCCCTCCACACGTCCCTCTCCTCGGGCGTCTGCGCCGGGGTGGCCCTGCGACGCTCCGCTCCCACCACCTCCATCTTATGCAGGCAAGTCGGACCTCTCGCTAGACACTTTTGGGTGCGGGCATGTTGCGCACAATTCCCAAGAGACGCCCGCCGTGACAGCAGCGGGTGAGGCAGGAAACTTTGGGATGGTGGAGGAGCTGCAGGGAAGGAGCAAACCATGGGAACCAAATGTAAATAGATGTGAAGGGAGAAGATAATATTCGGTCATAAGCTTCAATAAATGTAGACGGTGACAGACAAGCCAAGGTTGTACGAGACGTGGGAGCTTTGTGTGCGTGTGTGTAGCCTATTTACTGAAAAAGCAGGTGACAAAAGATGCATGACTGCAAGCCACTGACAGTGTACATGCATCATACAGTTCATTCAGTTCACGCACAACACACGCGTCACCCACACACAGCATGCAAGCGCTATGTCAATACGGTAGCTGGGCTCCATCTTTCAGTGGCTCTCATAAACTGAAGGCTGTTGATGTAAATATATTGCGAGGCAGATCTGCAGTCTCGACGGGACACGTTCTCCTCTACGTTATATACACGCAAACACTTGTGTCCGGCTGCACGATCCAAACAAGCCTCTAAGTAACCTGAACTGAACAAGATTTTCAAAACATAAAAAAAAATGGTGCCTTTACAAAGATGACACAACCACACAACAACCACCAGATGAAACATGCAGTTATAAGAATACTTATCTGATGTATAAATGTAACTGCGATATGTCATACAATGCAAACAGAGCTATCTTGACAGAACCCAGCACTGGAATAAGAGGTCATGTTCGGTTTATTCCCCTGAGGGGCGGCGATTTGGTAAAAAAAAAAAAAAAAAAGCGCCTGTTTATTTGCAGCTGGAAGCCGTTCCAATTACGACCTTGTGAAGGCGCTCGCGAGCTTCTTGGTTGAAATTAAAAGGCAAGCCTGCGACATGAGTTGAAGCGCAATCAAAGCTCTTGCGGCTTCTGTGGTGTTTATTTTTTTTTTTAATTCCAATTAGCACATGCAAGTGTGTTTTTATCGTATGTGCCCAATGGTGCGCATCTTGAACAGTGCACACCTTCATGAAAACACAACGCGCATGCATCCTAGCGCCGTTTTAGAAAAAAACAAACAAACCCGAATGCTAAAGCTAAACCGACTACCGCAAAAGACGATTGCTGTTTATTTTCTCATTGAGTCCGCCCAGCTGCGCTCCCTCCCAATTATTCTCCCTTTAGTCAAGTTGCGCTTTAAGAATAAAAAAAAAAAGGCAACAAAAACAACAACAACAGGTTACCTCCGTGCCGAGGCCGCCCCTCTGTCTGACCGCCCCTTCCTCCCGGCACCGGTGGCTCCTCAATCGGTCTCCATCCAGACGGAGCCTCGCGCCTTCTGACGCAGCATCCAGCGGCTGAGGAGGAAGAGGATGGCAGAAGCACAGGGAGAGAGACAGAGAGCGAGAGAGAGAGAGAGAGAGAGAGAGAGGCTCGCCGCTTCGTCCCGTCTCTGCAGTTCTTCAAAGTAATTTAAAAAAAAGTCCAAACCTTCACAGTCAACAATGCTTACGTTTTTTTGATTCGTTTATTTTTAAGAAAATCAGTGGTGCATTGGCGAGACCCACTTGCCACAATGCTGGCACAGCAGCTTGTGTGTCACTTTCCATCAATCCTTTTAAATATGTTAATTGTTGGGAGACTCAACTCATGCCTGCAGTTTGTGCTGGAATATGTATCCAAAGGAGAATAATTTATATGATATGACAACAAATGTGAATTTGAATAGTACGGGGACTATTGTATAATATTATTAATAATTTAATAATATTGCACTTAATTGAACTTATTGACCTTATTCATGTTTGTATTTATATTGCACTTAATTGAACTGTGTTTTCTTTTCTCTTAAACTTTTCTCTTCTTTCTACCTACAATCTTGCTGCTGAAGGCTGTAAATTTCCCCAGTGTGGGACAAATAAAGGATTATCTTATCTTATCTTATCTTATAATCATAAAAGACCCTGCGGTTACATCACTGGATTTGTACTTAATACATCCAGTTCACACCCGCATCCAATATGTATTCATGTTGGCTATCTATCTATCTATCGACAATATTAAAATGAATATTGAGGCAAATAACGCTCTTCGACCTGTGACCCGACCGACGACCTTAAGTCACACATTGGGAAGTAAAGAAAGGAAAGATGAAAAGAGAGCTCGAGACAGCGGGGCAGCAGCAAGTCAACCGGGTGAAGACGAGAGATGAAGAGAGAGGCAGTCATATGGCGCATCGCTGTCCAACTGATGTGACCCATGTTGTTCGGCCGCACAGGAGAAACTGATAAATGCAAAGGACACACGGGAAAAAAAGATGGAGTGCATGATAGACGGCTGAACAGGAAGTGGCAGTGTATAAGAAAGGCCTCCTTGTCTTCTTTATCCTTCCATCTTTTACCCTCCTTTGGGTTTTTTCTTCTTGTATTCCCTGCATTGTTTGCCATCCCTCTCTCTACTCCGCGCCCGAATGTCCTCTCTTCAATATCCTCTTTTCTGACCGAGCGTTTCTCCGGCCTCATTCTCTTCCTCCACCTCCATCTCTCTCCATCGGCTTCAAAGAGCTGTCTCTGTGGCAGACCTCCAGGGCACCTGCCTCTTCAAGTGGAATCAAATCATCCATCTCACACTGGTTCCCTATATGTGTGTGTGTGTGTGTGTGTGTGTGTGTGTGTGTGTGTGTGTGTGTGCGTGACCCCTAACTTTGTGTACAGAGTTGCAAAGTGGGTATACAGTTATAAAATATAAAACACGTACTGTACTCA